>NIJG01000080.1:49452-61769 GCA_002201625.1 Euglossa dilemma | reverse complement strand
CCCGGAGACAACCGGGTGATTACGTGGACTTATTACTCAGCTTGGTGGCTTGACAATCGAGTACCCGTGATCACACGGTGCACAGGCAGTTTGGTTTCTTTTTTTTTTTTTTTCATGATTTTATGGGAAGTTAATTTACCCGAGGTAGGTGATGGATCGGGTTAACCTCGCGTTTCGCGTTTTCCGTTTTTTGACAGTCTAGTCACGTGGCTGATTTATGGGCTTTTAGCATCGCCGGATAGTCCTGGATTTGAATAGAATGCCTCGCGCGATATACACACGCGTGTACTCGTTTGAAACGTAGCCGGTATATTTCGAGAACCAGGCTAATCTGAATTTTAAAAATCAAGATCGACGTCTGCAAATTAGGGTCGTTGAGAATATTCGTGTAATAACGCGTTGGATTGAGATGGAATGCGAATTTAACACGTTCACGCCGGTGGGTCACGCTTGAATATTCGATCAGACGCTGCGTGCCATTGAAAATTGAATTTGGTTAATAATCGCGAAGAATTATCGTGTCGTTGAAAATGTAAATAACGGAAATTTAATGTATATTATTTGGAAAATGTAGGATTTATTTTATATTATCTAAACGGTCGGTTGCACCGATTGAATTAACAACAATAATACCCCGCTCGAACATTGGCCGCGGCGTGAACGTTTTAATATTGAAAAAAAACTAAAAGTATAGTAGTATTTAATCTAGTGGTATTTAACGAATATAATAATATTAACACGCGTGTTGAGAGTGACTGCCGAAACGAGATGGCTTCTAAACAAATCTATTATGTGAACTCATTATGATAACACATGTCGCGATTAGTCCGGTTCTAATAGATTGGAAAGACGAACACGTGGATTTATAAATTCCGTAACAAAGCGAATAGAAAATATATTTATTAACAAGAAAACGGTAGAAAATATAGGATTAGACAATTACGCGCTAGTCCCTTACACGCACGAGGCACGCAACGACCTTCGCTCAGCGATACCTTTTCTTTTTTTCGTTGATCACGCGTTATAACCCACGTAACGGAATATGTTTCTATTCTATATCTTTCGGTTAGATCCTTGACAGCGAATACCGTGACCTAAAGCTTCTAGAACTGGAAAAGAAAGTAGTAATAAAATCCGAAAGCGAAAAATCGCGTATAACTGGATGTAACTCCTAAACCAGAGAGGCCTTCGAGTGAACTACCACCTCGGCAGTGGCCGGTAATTGATAAAAAAGAAAGGGAAAAGGAGAAGGAGCCTTGAAAGGATCCTTGAGATCCGTTCGATCTCTCTGGGGACGCAATTTTCTCTGGAAGAATCGGGTATCCCGGAACGGTGACTCGGCCGATAAAAATGATGTCCGGCGCGGCGTCGGGAGCAGGTGAAAAATGACAAAGGCCGAGAGGGGGGCCTGGGGGGCACCGCGGCCGATTCGATAGCTTCCCGTCCGCTTTCTCGAGTTACTTTTGTTCGAGGACTTGTCACGCCCAGTGGTCGACCGGCAGAAGCCTCGCCTTCGCCGGAGGCGGTTCTGTTAAGTGCACAAATAGTGTCGAGTTACGATCTTCGGATGAAAACCGAAAGAGATTAAGCGGCCCGCGTCGTTTGCGCCGAGACCCGGCAGATGGCGCGCGACTTCGGGGTGACCACCGCCGCTAGACTCTCGTCAAATGCTAATCGCCGCCTCATTCGTGTCCCGTCAGATATCTCGAACGATTTTATTTTTTTTCTTTAACCTTTCGCGCGTGGATGGCTCTCTTAAATTCCTGGGAATTTATATCAGATGTCCGGTGGGCGAGAAAATGAAAGGACTCTCGAGAAATTGAAATACCGAGAGATATCGAAGAGTCGATTATACGTCAGTATATCGGGGAAAAAGAGAAAGGGAAGATCGAGTGACCGAAGCGGTAACTTTGAGCGTAGAATTTTTAATTAAAAGTTTGGAAGCGGTCACTCGAGCAGGGGTAGTTCCAGCGTGAACTAACAGGCGGCGCGGTAGTGTCATCACCTACGCCATGATAAATTTTTTGCCTAAGCCTTACCTAATTGGATCTGAATTTTTAATTCGTAACATTTGTGGTAGACTCGCGAAATCATGCCACTTGAATTAATAGTGTCTAACACATCTTTAAAATAAAGGAATAAATAATAAAAGGAAAATTATTAATTTTAAAGTTATATCGCTTCGATATCGTTTGGTATATTTTGAAAATTCTAATACGTAAAACGATGGGAGAAAATATAGGCGAAAATGACTGGACGGTGAATGAGGCGAATAGCAGCGGAGTTAATTCCCTCGTCATTCTCATTGTATCGGCGTGATGCATCGATTATAGCATGGATTCCGAACTCACCCCTGATATTCGGTCGATGGAGACGAGCCTCGGGCACGATATGCACAACAACGATGAACGCTTGCAGCATCAGCGGATAGCGCATGGTTGCGGCCAGACCGGAAGCGTACCTTGTAATAAGTACACGACAGCCAATACGTCGACAAGCTTCCGCTCTTTATGCCGTCACTCTTCGACCTGCAATAAATATAAACGGATTATACCGCGAAATGTTTCCTGTACAATCGCATGTTGCGTCCCGTGTCTAGCTTCCAATGTATATTGTCACTCCGAGTCCGCATAGAAATTACAATTCATCGTTGCAAGTCTCCGTGATATTTCATATTTGTTTAAAAACGAATTATTCGGCAGAATTATTCGAGGAACGAAGATATTATATTATTGAATATCTTTAAATTTCCCGCCCTTTTTAAAATTACACTTAGATCGGGGAATAACCAATAGAGATTAACACGAGAAAAGGCACCACTACTGTTAAATAACCTCTCAATTTCGTATCGTAAGCAACGAACTCTATCGATACACCCAACGTTCGGGAACGGATTAGAATGTCGGGCGACAAAACGGCGATTCTTGTAAACGTTTCCCGTGAAGAGATACTCGCGTGAACCGGTCGATATCGGAAGAGCCGTAACCGAAAAATTGGGTCGGTCGGTACATAAACGTTTCCGTGAACTTTTTCTACTAGTTGGCCTGTGGCGGTTCGTTTGCCGCTTTACGAAACGTCTGAGGGAATGAGAAGAAAAGCAATCTGGCGCGCCGCGTCGTGGCGACTCGCGGCGAGCGAGGAATTAAAGCCGAATTCCGCCGCGAGAGGCCCTCGCGGGGAAAACGCTTTCGCAGCAGCAGCAGCTTTGGCCCAAGGTATGAACCTTGTTACGCGAGATTTTCATGGTCCAGCAAGTAACGCTCGGTAGTTATGGTAATCGGATTTGGCCGGACTATGCCAGTCCTATGATTGGACTCGACAACCATAGTGACCCTTTCTCACAGTTCCGCGCTGAATAGTCGGATTTATCTTACACTCTGACTTACGCGCCTTCCACCTGACAATTATTGCCGCGAGTTTTCCTTCGACGCTACCTTCAGCTCGATCTATGCAGTCGAATTTAATCCGAGGTAGAATAACGAGTTGTCGAATGGAAGCAGGCTTTGGACAGCAAACAAATTAAGATAAATATATTTAGATCGAAGATAATACAGTTTCAATCCACTCTGTAAGCTTTCGGTGTTATTTAGCGTTATTCGCGATACCGAAGATGTAAAATTTCTCGTATTTATTGCGTGGCGAGCTTCCTCGATTCGCTGCCAGAGGGATACATTCGTCGTGACAGGGTTTTTAACCATAAATTTGGTATTTTCAATTAAACATACTTTCCAACTTTATCGTCGTCGAATTGAAACGATAATTCTATTTCTTTCGGTCTACGTGAAATACGTTTCCCAGTGTCTGTACTCATCTCTTCGTAGAAATCTTAACTTCGATCATCGAATGATCAATGACTGTGTTTTCCTCCATTTATAAGACGAGCCAACGCCGCACAATAGAGACGTTAAGTGTGTTCGCTTGAAAACGAACAGAAAAAGACAGAGCACGGCCTGATATCGCGAGGTTAACGCGCGAGAGGCCCAGAGTGTGCAGAAATAAATGTTTAATTGCCATGCAGATGCATCAGAAGCTCGTTCATGCTGACAGGTATACCCCAAGAGGCTAATTACTGATTTCGCAGGCAGCGCGAGAGAGGGTTAATCAACTGACTTTGATTTCCCCGAACCCTTTTGGTATTCCACAGCGTTCCGCGAGTGGTGACTGCGACCCTTCTGCGAGAGTTGTTAATTAGAACAAGAGTCAATCGCGTACACGCCAGACCCGAGCTACTGTCCCATTGTACATCGAACTAAACTCGAAGTACAACGATTTTCACCGACTTACGTCTCGAGGAAAAGAAAACAAGTTCAATCTGTCTATCAAAAACCTTTTTGACACATTGTTGGCCGGTCACGAATAAACTCGTGGTGCGCTTTTTTCCGCATCAGCGTCCTGAGAAGGAAAACGCAGCGAAACTAGATATATTTGCAAAAGCTACCATTACACGTAGGTGATCGTTTAGATTGAAATTTTCTAATTCTTTCTTAAATTTGTTAAAGTTTATTTATATTGTTTTACTTCCACATCCGATTACGAAATAATAGCCGGTGACACGAGATCAACAATGCGTTAATAGTCGATATTCTCGTCTGTCGAATGTCTCATTCGCGTAAAAATACTCTTCATAACTAGTAGAATTCGACATAGTAGGTTCTATCAGGTTAGACCTCTATACGTTACATGCTTAATGCACGTATCTCTACGCGGGTTAAAAATTGGCGCAACAACGCAAACGTTGTAATGCAACTGCAAAAGGCAGTTATTGACCGTGGAAACGTGCTCTGGTGAATCTGGGAGGGTGGATGTTTCCCATGACGATAACGAGATATCCCGGAACCGGGATCGATCAACGAGGTTACGAAGCCTCGGTTCTATCGGGATCCGATCAATACGCGGCATTGTTTTATTCCTATCGACGACTTTCCTTCGAACACCGTCCGTCTGCCCGGGCAGAAGCGTGTAGAACGCGAGCGTGTAAGTGCGCGTCGAGGAGGAGACGTCTGGTTGGCATCGGACGTGGTCGTGGAATATTTATAAGCGAGGCGCGGTTTTCAAGCGCCTCCTGTCGGCCGAATAGAGTTGTCGCGCGTGTAATACGCCACACAAGACGGCCGCATCGCCGGAGATTAACGACGCGCGGCGACGCGACGCTCCTCGGACCCGATGAGAAATTGTCTCACACGTGCTCGTACAATGCTACTTCTATCTCGCGAAGGACAATCCCCTTTTTTATATCCACGTGTTCTCTGCGTTTTATTTTATCTTATCCTTTGTCCTTTCGATCGACAATTCTTTATTCTTTTCTTCCTTTTATTTTTATTAATTATTTAATTCTTTATTACTCGTAAGATCGTCGATACTGGAATTAAAAAAGTAATCAGAGCGATGGATTCAAAGTCTGTAAGTTGTGTCGTATATGTGCTACGGTTAGGTTAGCTCTGTGAACTTGTAGTTTCGGCGTTCGCCGCGTGGTGACGCGACTGTGTAATTCGTCCGATGTATAAACTTGACGAGAGATGAGAAACACAAATTTGTATACGGTTATAGGAACTTGAAGAAAGTGTCCGCGTGTTTATACGTTTGTAAATGACTGTAATAAATATTACGAGAAATTATCGATTTCTATTTTTGTACGAAAAGGTTAAAGATCGTTAATGGGTCTTGTTAAATCGATTATTTAGTGGCAGTACCGGATAACGCTTCAGTTATTCGGATTTTTAGTTTGAAAAGGGTTACCCGTGGAACATGGCGTGTCGATAAATCTCGTAGGCAAAGCGCAAACGATGCACACGGCTCTTTCGATCGCGGACAATTTCGAGAGTCCATTTCTATTTCTCAGCTCTTTCGTGCAATTATCGATACATTATCGGTTCTGCCCGCGGGAAAATCCAATTGATTCTCCACATCGTTGAGCAATTGCCAAACAAACGTTTGGCCGACGCTGAACTGCAATTTGCGAATATAATAGCAACATTCGAACCAGCCGATCGATCCACGAATTTCGTCACGTACGAGATTGTTCCGTTTTAAAATATAGCCTTGAGCGAAAATTCGCTATAAACTTAAAAAGCGATCGCGTCTCATCTTCGATCTTCGATCATCGATAAAATAAAAGGAATTTATAAAATTAAAAATCTCGAGAAAATTGACTCGTTAAAGAGGGCAGTTATTGTTTCAAAATTCCAAGCGTTCGAAGTATTTCGAATCGAAGACGTTAAAAATTCCCAAGATTCTCGTCGCGTCAGGTACACGCGTTAAAGGTGTGTAAAATATCCTAGACCTCGGGGATTTCTAGTAACTTTGCGGTTTGGAAAATTTCTCTTCTATCTCTTCCCAACTTTTAGGTCCAAACGAATATATATTGAAAATTGTTCGTATTGCTGGAGGATGAGATTTGCCGAGCGCTGGCAGCTTGGCCGAATCCAGCGAGCGGAACGCGGAGCGAGTGGAGAAGGAGGATTCGAGCTGTGACGGACCGTTCGAAAACGGGGCACGTGGGTCGCGAGCGCAGACGACGTGGACATCAACGTCAATGGCGGTGACGACGCGAGGAAACGGTCCGCGAAGTGAGAGGCGCCGGAAATGCATTCGAATAAATGTTAGAGCGCGTGGGTAAACGCGTGTGAAAATGCGTATACTCCGGGTAAAAGGTGCGAGAAGGAGAGAGAGAGAGAGAGAGAAAGAGAGAGGGAATAGCTAACGAACTCGTTCGAACGGGATTTACTCCTACGAATACGTATCGACGCTCGCCTCCGACTAATTCGCCGATGTTAATGATAGTTAATTGACAGGCGGCCGAGTGTCCGAGTTATTCCGCACGAAAACAGCGTTACCGTCCCGATCGTTGCGCAACCCGTTTCATGGAATCGGTTTACGATTGATAACGTTTTCCGAACTGTATCGCACGTTTAATACGCTTCCAGAGAAAATTTGTATCGAGACTAAAAAGCGACTGGTAGAAAGAAACGGTTTGTTTACACTTCCATAGTCGCACGGTTACTAACACGATTTAAGGAATAATAGGGCACAGGTAAGGTACTTTACTTACCGAGCGAAATGTAAACATCGGTGAAGGCCAACGCGTGTCGGAGTGGATGGGGGAATTAGGCAGTGCGATCGGATTACCTGGTTTTACCCGAGTGCCATCTCGCGGGTCCTCTGCCTAGCTACGCAGTCGAGGCAAAAACTCTCGCAAAAACAAACCACTTTTTGCGCCTCCGTGTCGGATTGTATCCGACCGGTATTAATACATATCGTACACTGCGCGTAATCGGTGATATCGGTTTAATGTAATCGCGTTTTCATTACAATCGCTGGTGATTTCAATTCATCGGCAAGGTATAAAATCGTTCCCCGTTCGGAGACGTGTCTCGCTCTCTCGGGCCGGGGCTGATTTGCATTCCGGAGTGTCAGATGTTCCGCGTCATTTCTGCGGGCGTAATAAAGATGCCCGGGGAATATGAATGCAGAAGTTTAATTAATATCGATGAAACGTAAGAAGGGACGCGGTGCTCCGGGCAATGATAATGAAGCCACTCCGTGTCGGACTACAATCGCGGTCCCGTGCTTTATAATCCCTCTTTCACCGTGGTATGATCAACTTATCCGCGCTTCTTCCTCCCTTTTTGCTCGGATTCTTCCCGTAGAAGCTCGTTTCTCACCCACCGCGTGCTTCTTCGCCGTTCGCGACGCCCGTTTCGATTCTCCGTTGTCGGCGTTGCTCTCGTCCGTTGAAGACGGAGCTGATGGTGGGACGCGACGCAGAGATTGCCACCTCTCGTCCTCCGACGGAATTTCCAAATTAATTTACGCGCGACCAATTTATATTACGTTCGGGGTAATACAATATCCGGCAGTTGGCGCATAATTTACGGACGCGAGACGCGGAAGGACAAAATACTCCTCCGAACCCGCCGACACGGCCGAAAAACAACCGCCGCGCGTCCGACAAACCGTGATTCACACCTACTCGAAAGTGATGCAAAGTGAAATTTATTCTCTTTGTGCTTTCTCGCGCGGCCGCTCGCCTCGGTCGGTAACGTCATCGTTCGGCTGAATTTGTCAAAATTCTGGAAGATACGCGCGCGGAATTACGGATAGAAATTGAACAAGCAATTTTTATGTTACAGAAATTGCAACCTACGAAGCATCGCGAATTCTTCTTTAATTGCGTATTTAATAAAATTAAAAATTACGCGAAGTGGACTTACACGAAATGGACTTGGAATTTGGTAATCTTAGAAATGGTAAAGAATGCGAACGCGAGATTATCAAATTTTTGTTTAATTTAGTAGAAGCGGGGAACGAGGACGCGTTGAATTTAACTGCGTATTTAATAAAATTAAAAATCACGCGAATGAAGTAGACTCGGGATTTAGCGATCTTAAGGAAGGAAAGGAACGCGAATACGAGGTTATAAAATTTTTGTTTAATTCGGTGGAAGAGGGGAAGGAAGAGGCGTGAAATTTAAAGGGAAGATGGAAAGGAAAAGTGGGAAGGCGAGACGGGTAGCAGTGGGCATCACTGGATCGCGAGGCGACCAGCTTGTCGGGTAAATATCCATGTGTGATTTATAGGAGGTACGCGAGTACAAAGCGCAGGCATTGGCGCCGCTACCACGTCCAGACTCATTGTTTCCCGAGTGATGGATCGAAGTAGAACAGGAAGGTTATTTACGTTTTCAAATTAATCACGACCACTCGATGGAATTCCACGACGCCCCCTTCCTCCGGGGATGTCGCGCCTCCCCAAGGATCTACTCGATGTTCGCGTATAATTTTGGCTAATTTTTCGAAAACCCTTATCGACAGCGCGAGAGGAAAACTGTCGATTTATCTAGAGACTATAAATTCGATAATTGTACCAGTTATTCCGGACTCCTCTTGAAATTATTAAATAAAACACAAATTTGGCTAAACTGACAATTATAAAAAAAAATATTAACATAAACTTACAATGTATGTACCATATTTGAGGTTAGAAATTATTCTGGGTCATTATCAAAATTACCAAGCAGAAGCATCTTTGCAGCTTGCGACATTTATTACTTACTATATATATATAAAGAAAAAAGAAAAAAAAATAATGGAGGTATTAATTGCTTGGAGGTTATATATGCGAAACTCTGCAATAAAGACGGAACAATTAGCCAATCGAAAGGCTATAAAGCCAATGAATCGTTGCAACTAGATTATAACTCAAAGTTATTATTGCGGTTATTCCGAGGATGAAACCTTGGGAAAAAAGTAGTCAGCCCTGTTTTTAGCACAGGAGCATCTCGAATAGGAATTTTATTTCGACGAATTTATGTCGACGCGCACCTCGCTCGATCACCCATTAAGATATAACGCGTGAATCTCGCATGTATAATTTATGCGATGTTTATCGTGCGTGCGTAAACAATTATTTCAACCTGCGAACGCGTTAGCATAAATCAAACGAATTTGTACGTTGTTTGTTCTCTGCCTTCCCGAGACAGAATATCTGTTTCCCGCGTTACGGGGAAAATTCAAATTTCACAGAAACGTTCGAATTTTTTCTTTCGTCCTGTCGCACTAAACGATATTCAAAATATAAAAAAAGAAAAATATTTGAGAAATATAACAGAGGAGATATGAAAAAAGTTATCAAAGGAATTAAACTACCGTGAAGTGAAAGCAAAAGGGCGAATTGGCAGTGTTAGAGAAAAGAAATTAGCGCGAGATAGGATGCCGAGGATGAAGCCATTTCGAAGGTTAATTTAAAAGCACGATCGATAAAAATGCAACAAGAAGCCAGTTTATTACACTTGGCCACAAATCTCAGCTGATTAGCTTGTTTCTCCTCTTTCCCCCTATTAAACGTGTTTCGTTATCAGATTTATAGATTACAGCGAACGGGTGGGTTAGTTTCCATGTAAAAACGCTGTCACCCCTCGCGACCATGTTGGTACACGTGAAGGAACTAATTATGTCTGCCGGTGCTCTCTCATTGCGCATCGAACGCACGTACGCAGACCCCGGTAACATTTTATTTGCCGAGCAGAGTGGAAAATTGTCGAGATCGGCGACGTAGGGTAGGCATTACGTTACATGTTAATGATAATTCAAGAACAAGTGGAAACCCCCTGGTATTATAGGATGCTAGTGTACGGTTCGGCTTAACGATTTAATAATTACGCGGTCCCCTTGGTGGGCCAAACAACGCGATCATTAAGCGCGATGTAATTCGTTGCCCTCGGATTTCGTATGCAACCTCCGCTGTTCGCTTTCACGTTATTATTACCGGCGTAACAACGCAACGATACGTGGAAAACGTCTGGTCCGCGTCGATTAGTCCGGCAGGTATGCGATAATCACGGGCTCTCTGCTGGAAAACCGCGCGTTAGCCTATTTTGCGGGGGAATTCAGCGAAAAATTCCGCACGTGCCGCGTCGCCTCGCTAATTGCCGGAAAAGTCGCGCCGGAGGAAACTCGCGGACGCCATGCCGCTCGCAGCGCCACCTGCGTCGCGAGAAAACTTTCCGCTGATGGTTTCCGATTAAACGACCAAGATTCCCGTGAAACACCGACGTCGGCGTCCTCTGCCAGCCCGAGCGTACGAATTCGCGTTAACGCGTCGCCAGGCGAATAGAATATCGGCCTGTCCGTTGCCATTTCCTCGTTTATATCCCCCGTGGAACGGACCGTGTTACCGAAGATCCTCCTCGTGTCATAGGTGATCCTTTTTCTCCGACTGTACCTTTTCTGCCGGGCAAAAACACGTCCGGCCACTTGGTCGCTGTTTGTTCCCGGTGAAAAATTCACACGTCCTCGCGTCTCGCTCGACAGCGATTTTATCAATTCGAACGATGCCTGAGAAGCGTTTAGACCGTGTGTCAGGCTGTTGATAAATGTAGCAGATCCGCGGTGGTTGCTACATCCAGTGATACACTGCTGACAGATATTAGTATATCGAATCGCAGAGAGGTACGAACAGTTTCCTTTGATAATTTTCAGTCTAACGTCGTAATAAATTAATCGTTTCATCGATGCAAATGAAATTCCTATTTCTTTATTATCACGCTCATAATTTATTACTCTGTTAACACAATTTTATAAAATTATATAATTACGATTGAATATCCGGATTCATTTCGCTTTTCAGACGATATAAATCCCATTAGGAGCGTAATTATCGGAATCTAGATGGATTTACACCTCGTTTATGACAATAAGATTTAATTGCAATCTCTTGCAAGGTGGATCTTAAAGTTCAAGCAAGTTCAGTTAACTTTACACGCGCGATTGCCTTTCCTCTAGGCGCGTAACAAAGAGGGATAAAAAAAGAAAGAGGTATTGGTATTTCGAATCTCAGCTATCCGAACGCGTCAAATCGAAATGGTGCCCGTCGGTTGGCGCGGAATTTTAATTAGCTATTCCTAGGTATCCCGCGATTCGATTATCGATTGGTACGAGTGACGCGAGTCACGTAAGCGTCGGTCGATAAATTTCGCGGTAGCGGCGACGCGCGACGCGCGAAACGCCGCGGCGTCGGAGAAATTTACGAGTCGGGATCGGTGTGTCGTCGTTTGAGGGACAAAGCTCTAGTGTCTTCTGCCAGGCGTTTTCCGTTCGGCGTACCAGCGTGTATCGTAAATAAACCAGCGTACAAGATTCGTTTAAAGCATCGTTAATGGAATGCCTGTGTCGAGAGTTAATTTGCGCGCGATACATTTACGAGACGTTCGTACACGATCGTTATATTACGATGAACGCGTCGGTGAACTTACCACCGAACGGACCTTTTCATCGGTTTCGCAAGAACTCGAGAAAGCTTCGAGAAATCTTACACGCGTCCGCACCGTTGCGCAAAGTCGGGATTAAAACACGCGTGTACGACGAAACGACGTCAACTACGGTAAACCGACCAACTACGCAACGATTCGAGCGCTACCTATCCTAAAATAACGCAGATTCCACCGATATCGATATTATAGGAAATTACAAGTATCGACGTGAGAAATCGAACGTATACAGGTTACGTGTAACGAATAGTGATATTTATGAAAATCGGCGAACGTTTATTAATGCTTGTACCTTGTCAAGGTACGGTGTTCGTTTGAACGTTAGCCCAAAAAGAAAGCAGCAAACGCTCGATGATTTCATGTCCGCTCGTTTACGGACATACATATCATCGTCGTTAACATCTTCACTTTACCGCATCGGTGGTCTTTAATAACGGTATTAAAAGGTCCTTCGGAGGTTGGTCGGAGCAAGATGAAATATAGTTAGTAATTACAATGTTCGGTCGTAATATTAATCGATTAGTTTTTACAGGCGAACTGGCGTGCCGGTTAA
>NIJG01000080.1:0-42878 GCA_002201625.1 Euglossa dilemma | reverse complement strand
TATTAAATAAATTAGTACCGCCGCTCGCTTATCCCCGCCGTCTGCCTCCTGCAATACATACAACTCAATTATCCTCGTTAAAAGCCCAAGATACGGAGCAGGAAATTTCGAAACATAGAGGAATCCGAATCGATACTCCGAGATCAGGTAGCTAATAGCGTATTAATTGCGCGCGGAAGATGAACGATGGTGAAAACGACTTTCTGGATAATAAGCAGCTGGTAGCTATTCGCGCGGCCCACGAACTCGTTCGCGTGGGTCGACCATCCATGGATTTTAGAATCGATACGACCTTCGGCGGCAGCAGCTGTGCAAGATCAACTGGAGCACCGGCTCGTTTATTATGCACTCGCGCGGTACTTCAAATTGCATCAAACACGTTACACGATAAAATATCTGTTATCGATTCCTGTATGCAAGCGGAACAAAGTGAATGATACGCTGATACGTTAACCAGACGTGCTTTAAACTCGACAAAAACACGATTCTACCTCCTGCAGGAAGCTCCCGAACGTCGAATTTTAACTATTCCGAGGTACCAATCGATCACCAGTGTGACTCGTGCCAATTACCTGGACTGGAACTTTCGTTAGACCTACGGGTACACGCTTTAATACGCGTTTCCTATAAGATGGACGTCTAAAGTTGAGTGCAATTGATAGTTACTTACATTGTCTACACGATAAAGTTTTTTTATCTAACATTTGCAGTTAGGTAAGCAACTTTAGGCTAAGTACTAGTTTATGCTAATTACTCTTCTTTGGTAGTTACTTATCTTCCTCCATCTTCTTTCAAATTCTGTACCGTTCTTATATTTACATCCTCTTCCCAGGTCTCTCGCAACGTTTTAAAGTATAATCAATGTTTCTTTGCAGTTATAAGAGGAGTAATTAAGCTGTTACGTAGAATCTTGACAGAGCAGCAATTTTCAACCGGTGTGTCGTAAAAGTTTTTAAAGCATACATTACCTGAATGATATTGACTTTTCTTCTTATTGTTGGTTAAATTAAAAAGAATAACAATATCCAACGCAATGATAATTGTTTAATGTTCGTCTCTTGAATAGAGTATCTCGTTGATCAAGTATGTGGTCATATATTTTCTGGCATGCTTCGGAATTGTAATATTTCATTCATGCATGAAATAAAAAATGTGGAAATCAGCTGTAACAAGGGATGCGTTAAGTTTCATATTAAATTTTTAAAATTGTACTTACGACGAACTGGTCAAAACCGTGGACATTGCGGGTTAGCAAAAATGGCGTTTTTAAAGTAACGGTTCCATTTGACGGATTTACTCATAGAATAAAACACGTAAAATTTATAACGGTAATATATAAAGCAGCGATACGATACGATACGATACGATACGTTACGATACGTTTGTATATTTATTTTCGCTAATGTTCGAGTATATTTATTTTCGCTAATGTTCGAGTATATTTAGATGCACTAATAATCTTGAAGTGTACGCTGCTCCTCGAAACACTTAGGAAAATGGAGTCCTATTTAGCATAGAAGGCTCATGACGAGCTGCACTCGTCACTTCAGTAGAACAGGTTAATTGTAGTACCTTGCAGTGCTTCCTGCTCGCGATCTCTACTAAAATTACCACTTGCAGACGTCTCGACCGGCTGAATAGCGCAGGGGCCATTAGAAAAATCTTATCGAAAAGTGTCGAACAGCACGTCCGTGTTTACATCGTTTAAAGTGAAAAATACTAGACGGTGCGACTGTGCTTTGTTTCTCTTAAGCACCGGTAAGACTAAGGGCGCTGCGTTAGGATATAGAATTAACATCGCGTGATCGGTAAATACGTCACGGTTCGACATAGTGGCACTTTTCGATGGAAAAACTGAACCGCAGCGATCGCAGTGGTTTCGGTTCCGGCGGAACGACGCTAGGCGGCGCGACGGCGCTTTGTTTAGCTTAAATGTGATCGAGGCCGAGAGTGCGCTGCGGTAGAATCCGGACGCACCGTGTCAGTTGCATATCGTGTCTCGATGCAGTGACACTTTTCGTTATGGCCTGTCTACACGGCGATCGCGCTGTGCAGGCTCCGAACGGTTCAGATAATTTTTCTTGCAGTTTAAATAAAATGGCGTTACCAGTTGTTGTTTCGGAAAACGGAATCGCGTTGTTTCCGCGAAACAATCGGCGAAACGCGAGTCCGGCTAACTATAAGTAAGATTCGTTGGCTGGCGTATGACAAACGATCAGCCATAACGTCGAATTAACTTGGAACCGGTCGGCATACGTTTGATTGAGTCTACCGGAGCGTATCCGGCAGGATGCATTGACTCCTTGTCCGTATGCGCATGCCGTTCCTATACCCGGTAGTAATCAATCGACTGTAAAATACTTGTAAGTAGGGTAACGCGAGCCGCTCGGTTGTCGAAATTTTTTTCACGCCGCGCCAACTGTCAGATCCATTTGCAGCCGTCAGCTGACCCTTTTCCAACAACCTTCGTCATTCGAACCTATTCGAACGTAAGGTCCGTGCGATCGATATAAAGAGCTCGTGAATTATTCTATCTACTGCCGTCCCTTATTCATCTAACACCGTTCATGCCAATATCGAGGAACGCTCGAGTGCAATATTAATTTAGTAGCGATTTGTCGCTATTAGATTATGTTTATTATTTAGGATATTTGAAAGAAATTTAATATTTTCCAAGCTATCGTCGACGATACCTAACAAGCGCCATGTTGCTTTCAACCAATTACGTATAAAGTTTGACTAATACCTATTTCCCTAGGTAGCATCTATCCAGGTTAGAACGACATCATCATTCAAAATGGCTACTTTGTTCCAAAAGTGAATTTTATATATTTTCGATTTATTTTAATAGTGTTCCCGAAGCATAAATTTATGCCTGATGGAATGTAAATGATTAATTTTAAATAGTTGACAATGCAAAAGATTATTCGAGACGTATATTTCATATCTTTTCGGTATTAGACATAGTCCTTTATATTCAAATTTAAAATTGACTTTTACGTTCGATTCTACGAATATAAAACCTACGAATGTTTTATAATTGACGAAACATATTTTACGAGTAGCTCATATTTCGAACTCTTGAACGAAGTGTTAATAATAAGTCGTTACACCTATTGCGAATTTATTCCTGTTGAATCCGACACGAAAGATAAATCCGGTATCGCATTTATTACGCACTAAAGATTCGAACAATTTATATTTATTGCGATCTCTTTTATTCGTATATGTCGAACGTATTAATACAGCTCGAGTAGGAAATCTTGCGGCATCGTGTACATGTGTACTTTTACTTTTACGACAACTATAAAGTACTTGTAAACTCTAGAATTCAGTACTCGGAAGGTTCGTTGTAAATCTAAGCTATTGAAAGAATTAGAATCATTTTCCACTCTTTTCAAACGGAAACAAGGATATTACAATACACGCCGAGAAAGAAAAGTGTTCGTACACTTTCTATAGTCACTTTCAAATAATTCCAGTCCTTACCAACGGAAATATGTTTCTTATAATAAATTCAACTGAAAAATCGATCGAATAAATATGGAACGGGATAAAACGCAATTTCCTGAAAAATGGGTAAAAATTTTTAAAGAATCTTGCAGCGCGAAGTATAAACCTGGATGCCGCGAGCTCTAAGAGCCTCTCTGAAGACACTTTAATATCCGTTTGTTGCGCCGACGTGTTTAACGCATCAGCCTCTTTTTCCCCGTGCCCGTCCTTTATTTGCGCCCGTTACGGAGGAAGCAAAAACCGTGACAGAGTTTGAAAAGGACGAAGAGGAATCGTGGCCACGCGGCAATCTACAACATTATCGCGGGGGAAAATGCCTGCCGCAGACGAGGGTAATGGGAATCGATGTAAAGTGGTTCGTAAATAGAGACGTGATTGGCGAATTTTTCGCCAGCTCGTCAAACGTTAGCCTTCTGATTGTCGGGATTCACGGCTTTAATCTGTCGTTAAATCGTCCGCCGGCTAAGCGATCCAGGTTGTAACAGCAAATAACCAGGGAACAGGTAGATCGTAAAGGGAGGCGCGAAAAACCAGCTCGTCTCGCCGTTCAGATACACCCACGCGATTTAGACCATTCACCGATCTTTTCATCTTCGAATCTGCGCCTCACGCTGGGATAAAAACCGTTTCGTTTCTTTCGCTACTCTTACTGCGTTTCCTGTTTATCTGCAATCGAATAAATGTTATACGATGCACGAGCGATACGGAGAGACGAGGTATATAATAGCAAAAATATTTTTCTCCTCGCGATGACCTTCGGAAACCCCATGAAAGTCATGCTTAGCACTGGAACTACCATAGCAATCTAGGTGACTCGTTTTGGACAGCCTGATTCTTCGATTACCGAAAATACATAATTACAGATGGTATCAGACTTTAAAACAGCGAGTTTCGGTATTTTCTGATTTTTATGTTTGCAGTTGAAAAAGCTGAAACAAGAAAAGGCCTGTTTGAGACTGTTTACCTCATAAGCAAAGATAATAGCAGTTACAGGGAGTTAAATTGCATTGGCCGGTTCAGGGTACGAGGAAGATGATCGTCATTCTTAATCACCAGCCATTGATCTTTGACAGGCCAGCTGTACGATCAATTATTGCGCAAGATTTAGCGAGGCTACATTCTTGTTCTATTTTGTTTGCACATGCGTCGCGCTGGCATTTGTTTTGATCTATTATGCAGCAAGCTGAAAGCCTTACCTGCTGATAATCGATTTATGATTCAGTGGGTAGCCGGCAACAAATAGGGGCGTCGCTGAGCGATGGAGACTATTGGCGGAGACTTCACAATAGAGGCTCATGATTTCCAGGCATTATGATAGAATGTTTTATTACACGCTTAAATTGTTGCCAGGCTACGGTATAATTTACACCCATGCAATCAACGTTAAACCGACTTTACATATGGAAGCCGGGGCCGGCATTGTGCGCACCTATTGTGAATTCGAATTAGTTCGAGTTTAAAATTATGATATCGTCGTCTGTCATTCGCTTCGTGCGAAATTAGATTTTATCTCGATGCTTTTATCCCCGTTCCTTTATCTTCTTTCATCCGCCTTTGTACCTGTTGCTCGCCGGTGACAAAAAATTATAAGGTTACGCATAAAGGGGGTTAATGCTACCTCGTAATGGCACATAAGTCAAATAAAAGGTGGAAAAAAGCGCGCGGTACCTTGTTATTACCTCGAGGGTCCTTAGAAATCGTCTCGTCGATAATAAGCAGAATTTCGCTTCGTTCGCTGGTCGCGATAAACGTCGGGTTGTACAGGTTAGGTAGCACGGTCTGTAAAAAGTCAATTCAATGCAGTCTAATAACGCGAAAATAAAACTCGAGACGTAGAAGAACACGTAAACAGCAAATTAACAGCGATATCATCCACGAACCGAGGTGTGTACGCTGGTAGGATTTATGTACCGACTGGAATTTCACCGAGGAAATCTATCTTCTTATCAGCGGAAGATTTATGCGCTGCGTTCTGAAAACGCTTCATTAGCCGGTAATTGTAGCCTGGATTTTTTCTCCCGGGTAGAAGTCAAAGCCGGATAATCACGTTGCCCGCTTGTAGCCTCTCACCACGGCAGACATCCATACGTGCCGATTGAATGCACATTGTCGTCCATTGAAGTAGCAGGGTGAATTATTCGGAATGCAACATTAATGTCACGGAAAGAGCAGATCGTTGAACGCCGCATGTTTGTCGAACGGGGTCCCGCCGTTAGAAGGAGGTAAACAGACACGGGAGCTGCGTCAGTCTGCGAAATTGAATAGACGCGTTCGGCACGCGCGGTTGCCAATTAAATTCCACCGCAATTTATCCTTGCCAGTTCTCCCGGCATTCCGTATTACTCTCGCCGGCTTTTCGATAGGGGACTCTTTGTGTTACCATCGCTACTTCGCGCACCTTCCCTCTGTCTACGGTAGAGGTCAGCCTAATCCAACCGATTCCTCGCCGCTCCTAATCGAACTCGCGATAAGCCTCGAGAGTATTCATCGCTAATAACGGCACCATCGCGACGCGATTCCGCGAATCCTACTTACCGGTCGAACGCACGGTCGATATCGCTTTCGTCGCGACAATGGGAATAAAAGTGAGAAACACTGTCCGTTTGTCGTTGCACGCGTTGTTCGAGGCACGGCAGGATATTTTGTCTCCGAGCGAACGAGTCGAGTTTATCCTAGGCGCTTCCGTCGATCCTGGCAATTTACTTCTTCTCCTTTTCTCCTCGCTCGACTTGCAACCTTAATTATTCTCCGGCCAATGACCGGTTGTCATCGACAGCCTCAATGACGAGCGCGAATGGACCACCCCGAAGCTCTAACCGCGCACCTACCCAGCCGTATCCAACTGTGCCTTCTCTCTCGTTCCCATCGGCACACCATCCGCACACCATCCGCACACCGTCGGTTCCTTCCACGAACGAGCTCGGGCAAAACTGGAGCGAGTTTTACGCTGCTCTGTTACCGGATTACGTAAATGGGATGCGCCGACTGGCCGGTCTTTTTACTCGCGATAAATCACCGCGACCACCGTGCGCTTCGGGCACGTGAAAGCTGCAGGCGGAGGCAATTTGATGTGTCGATGACATTTTTGCCTGTCGCCGGTAATGCCGGTACTTTGCCGCTATAGCTGACCCGCACATCGAGCAAAGGAAACGCCACGATTTATTTCCCAGCAGAGCCTTCGAATTTCAACGACGATAAGCGAGATAAATATTTTTTTCCTTTCTTCCTGTTTCAATGGAGGCTAGACTATTGATTGATAGGTTAGTAATTCTGTCGTTAGTTTCGAATTAGCGCGATAGATGTCGGTGACAACTTTATTCGTTTTTACGAATTTTTCCACTGTGTTTTCTCAGATTACGGAATTTCAATTTTGCATCGACGAATTTCGGCCTAAGTGGAATTCAAAACTTTCAATAAACGACGGAAGAGCGAAGCAATTACTTTTGCGAGTAATGGAATGCAATAGCAACGTCGGAAAATAGCGGGGGAAAGGGGGACCTGGCCCCAGCTGCGCCAGTATGGACAAAAAGTCAACTAAAATTGACCTATCAGGTTCGATCTAAAGGCTGATCGAATCTATATTTGGATCGATTCGCGGCATAATTATCGAGAGAACTGCACGCGCAGTCGATACACCGGGAGACCTCTTCCCCTTCCCTGTACTCAAATTCGTTTAGCGATTTGATCCATCAAATATTTCGCAGCGACGGGCACGTCTACATTGCCGAAGCGAACGGGATATTTTTCATTCCTTCTATTGGATCGTAATCGAATTATCCGACTATGGAGTCGAAATCGTGATCAAACATTCACGAACTTTCGCATTCGTAATCATCAATCGACTGAAGTTTTGCAGCGCAGTTGGTATATGGTAAAAATGTACCTATGCAATTTTTAACACAATGGGTGAGCAAACGCGATTTGCACGTGAAACTGCGATATCTTACCTCGTTTAAAAGGAATGGTTATCTTTAGTCTCGTGAAGTTCGTATATCAAATATCAGTTAAAGTTATATTTGCACGAAATAATAGGAAGTTTATTTCAGTATCTCGTTTTCTAAGCACGGAATTACGATCGAGTAAGAGGCACGAATAGAACTCTAAAGTCGCTAGTGACATCTATGACAAATTAATTTAAATTACCCGGTATGTCGTTTCACGGAGAAGGTACGTCGCGTCGCGCCGTTCGTCACTCCGAATTCACTTACCGTTTTGAGATGGCAGCTCCTTAAATGGATCGTATGTTACTTCGTAATGGCGACGTCGATGTTTATTACGCGACTGCGCGACTACTTCGAATTGTCCAATTAATGCGGAATCCTCTGATTAAAATTGATCCAGCCTCCGATACGTATATTTCATTTCTACACCGATACACAGAATATATCTGCATCGAATCACTGAAGATGGAACTCATCTCGTATTTAACACCCAAAGAGATTAAGAGATTAGAACACACAAAGAATTACAATTTGGTAATTATTTTATTATTTATTNACTCATCTCGTATTTAACACCTAAAGAGATTAAGAGGTTAGAACACACAAAGAATTACAATTTGGTAATTATTTTATTATTTATTTAAGACTATCGAAAAACGAAGTTGCAAGGAGAATCACGGAAAGAGGTATTTTTTACAATAAACTTCGATAAATATTACGCTAAAACTATTATTACAGTGACACGTGAAAAGAGATTGAAATATTCTTCGGTAGAAATTAAGTTTTCACGCTTAAGCTGATTAAACGCACTACTGTTTTGTCACTCTGGTGCAGCTTTTATCATCAAAGACACTCACAGACACGCTAAACCATTCGCCAATTTCTCAAACAAAGTAATGAAACTCCTTTGACAACGTGACGCCACTTACCATTCGGGATAGAACAAAGTGCGACAAGTGCACTCGAATTGATTGTTGCTAACAAAAGCTGGGCGTAAAATTGAACGACCATCGACTTCGGTAATGCGAGTGGAAATATCGGAGCGTCGTGCATTGCTGCTCTTATTTTTTTTTCCCTGCCGATGATCAACACGCGTTACACGCGCCTTTTGAGGCTCGCGTTTCGTAAAGAGAACGCGTTACTGACGTTTTCAGTGTTTAATACCTGGATAATTTAAAATTTGCTAAAAGAATCGTTACTTAGCGAAATAAATAGCGAGATCAAAATTTACGCACAAACGTTTCGTTTTACGTTTATCGTAGACACTCTTTCGTTATAATTTCATCATAAAAATGATACTACAAACAAGGCGCAAGTTAGATTTGACATTTGGTAGCACTTAGTAGCACGCGTGACTCATTTTAGTGTCGCTTTTGACATCGTTGATTTATACACAGATGCGCAAATAAATTGATCGACACAAATTGTACGTATTTACATACATTTGTATTTGTCATTAATTCCTGGTTAACGAAGTAAGATTTACGAGAGCTAATCCAGTAATGAGTTTAATTTATGGTTTATATTGTAATCGACTATAATTTCATACATACTTCATCTAGTGTAACGTTACAAAATAGGTTACGCATAATGCTGTACATGAGAATGAATTTAACGTTAATTTTAATAGGTGGTATATATATTACCAATCATTACCGATTAAATAACAAACAGTACAAATTTTACAGTAGTATTGTACCAGTATTCTATAAATTTACGTACAAAAATTTCTTAAATCATTTCTATCGTAAGAAGCATCTATATTTAACCCTTATTTCACGTTATCAAGGTACAATAAACAATTTAAAATTTCCACACCTTGCTAGCAATCCAATAGTTTCGATAACACCCTAAATCAATCATTTTTCCTAAAAGATATTAAGAAAATTTATAAAATTAGGTTAATAAATTCTCACAAGTACAAACCAACGAGTAATAAAAAGAAATATTTTCTATGGACAGAATTTATCCATCGAGGAGAAACAGTTGGTAAATGTTTTCGTTGTTTCAAAGGCTGGGCGGACTTCAGGAGGGCTGAAGGAAAAAGTGGCCTGTCATGAACGGATTCCAAGCACTTCTGACGTTCCTCGGCATCATCGTGACCGCGGATACCGCTCCATCGGAGAAGCCCGGGCCCGGAAACGTATACCATGGTAGGTAAGTGCACTCGCAGCCTGTTACAATCCGCAGCCAGCGAATCCTCAGCCAGATGTACTCGGCCAGACGAACTGTTCACCCAGCAAGCCATCTCAGCCGAGCTGATTCGATCACTCTTCTCTCCCGGCTGTCTCGCTTCATTACCCGAGTTTCCCATCTAGCTAACAAATGCCCCATAACTTTCCCGACATGTTCTTTCGTTCTTCTGCTTCCTCGACCGTGTCACCGAGGATTTTCCTTTGCCGAACAGGCTCCGCCAGGCACGATCGTATTACGGCTGTTTCTTCTACCAACTTGCACCTCTTTGTCTCTGGGAATAAGTTTCTTCCTGATTCGATCGATGATTAAAGTTTAGTGGACACGGGGGCCGAATTGCTTAGCAGGGGATTTCCTTGGAGTTTCAGTGGTACAGGTGTGTTCCACGTTGGGTTAGGTTTGGGGGAATAGCGTTGCTATTCAGGAGACGACCAACTTCTTCTTCGGCTTTTGGCTACCTCTTCTGGCGACGAGTACACGTAATAGGTTTCGATTACAGATGTTTTACAATCTCGTGAATTTTATATAAATTTAACTCAAACGGTTAACTTTGTTATGGTTGATTTTATACCTCGCTTCAATTTTAACTTACTCGATAATTTATTTGATACTACTATTTTAACTCGATTCATCGAAATCTTTATATAAAATCAAAGTTCCGAAAATAGATATATAAGAATTCCGAGCTCCTTTTCTCTACTGTAAATCCACCGGCTCGACTCGCCCAGATCTTCGCAGCTAGTACGTCTAAAACCGTTTCTAAGATTTTCATATTAAACGTTTTCCCTATACCATAAATTTTCCAATGCAATTCGCGCAGACCCCGGAACGGAATATTTTCTCAAAACTGTGGAGAAAAGAGCAGAACGTTTCGCAGTGAACGTTGCTTAACCGAACCTTTTCTGTTGCCGCGTGTTCAGGTACACGAGAGACATACACGAGCCGGAATTTTTGATCCCAAGAAGAGTGTTCAAGGATGGCAGCTTCAACACGTACTCGCTGCCGAATTTCTATGATCGGCAGGAGACGAGCTCGCGTAGGAAGAGGTGGATCGCGGAGGGCGAGGAGAGCGATAAATTGCACCTGGTGCTGCCTTTCAACGGGATCGAGCACCACGTGGAGCTCGACCCGTATCACGAATTCATCTCGCCCGACATGGTGATCGAGACACGCGGCGCCGGCCTCAGGCACGACTTGAACCAGGCTTTACGATTCAAGAGGGCCGACGATCAGCAGTGCCATTATCGGGGATTCGTTAGGGGCCACAACCCATCTAGGGCTGCTCTTTCTCTATGCGACGGAGTGGTTCGTACATTTTCTTCGTTACATATTTCATATTTCTCTCCCTTCTATTGTATCTTTAAGGTTAGCTTTCGTACGCGACAGATCCTAACCTTCGATCCTCGTTTTTTCTACTTTTCCTCGTTTTCTTCTCTTATTCCATCTTAACTTAGGCAATTTTCTTTGATCTTTTCATTCTTTTGCCTTGATCACTTTGAGGTTAGATTATCCTTGTTTTCATTTCTCGCTCTTCTTTCTTCGTTCATTGTCGTGGATTTAGATCATTTCCTTTGATTTTAAACATTCGTCTTGGAAGAGGTTAATCTGTAGGATATTAATGGACATTTTTTAATTTTGTTAGCACGAGTATTTAATGAAGTAGTATTACGATAATCTACAACTAGATATCATAGTTTTCTCACATGATAGCGATATTCTTATCGTTACAAATTCGTGTTACCTTTTATATTCACCCAATTGTCTCAATTTTAGATCCAATTTTAGAATTAAGTCATTCCTTCCAATTTTTAACGTTCACCTGTTAACCTTTTAATTGTGGTAATTTCAATTGTTAGTATATCTAATTAAACAATCTATATATATGTATATGTATATATTATATATATATATATAAAGAATTTGCAAAGAGGAATGAAAATTGTTCTTACCGCGTTCTCATAAAAAATAAAGAAGCACTATTTTCTTTCGCCTTTCTCATTCCTCCATCTTTTTATATACATCGAGATTAAACGCTGTAGAACCAATCACGTAGTTTCCACCATAACCGCAGGTCTGAAATTAACTGTAACCGATGATCTGCTAATTCTTTAGAGGTTTCGTGCAACCGAACCCGTAGGCGAGCATAGAACACTTTACACGATTGGTTTGCGTCGACACGATACAGTCAGGATAAAGCGAATCCACAACGCGCGCATGCGCACGAGCGAGCTCTTCTCGCGGAGACTAATCAAGCCGCTTATTACGCACTTAAGCGAATGCAAATTAATATAAGGTATTTGCATTTAGATCGACGCGTGGCCGGGCCATGTCGTCGATCCTGTGCGACGATCGATCGTAAATTTCGGATCGATCCGGGCCCGCGTGATCGTTTGGTCGCGATTCAATCGGATGATACCTCGTCTAATTCCTGCGAGAATTTCGAGAATTCAGCTGCGAAACACGTCGACAAAGTGGCTCTTGCTTTCAGCTTGATGCAATTGCCGCTCTGCATTGCGAGACGCGATCTGCATAATCTCCACCTCTCAGTGACAATGATCCGATCTTGCCTGGCTAGCCGGAAGGGCGATCGCTGGCTCGCCACCAACCAGGGAAACAGTAGACGATAATCGAGCAATATGAATTTCAAATGAATCCTGTCCGCTCATTTTTCTCCAGCGAATTATTTTAACCAATGTACAAATTGGCTTTCTAACAGAGGTGAAATTGAAAGGCTCGATAATAGGTGTCATTACTTCGTCACTGGATTCCATTAAAGGATATCAGAATTTACATATATCCATCTATATACGCACAGCCTCGCTTTTCAGAAAATTAATCGTGCAGACGAAGAAGGGAATAAAAATCCTATAAACGTGGCATTTAAAATATCTTTCGAGACACCATGGGTGTAGGTATACGCGTGGACCTTATCTTGTAATCGAGACCGAATATAAAAGTTAATTTTATAGGTTATGTTGGAAGGGAAAGTTGTCTGTAAGCCGTAAGGTTAGGCTCTGACTGGAAAGGTATAAAGGACAGAAACGAAAGGGGATTCTCAGAAAGAATTATACCACTACCGCAAACACAATCGTAGAAATAGGGCAGAGGTATTTTCCTTGCGGGTCGAAATGTAAACACGGCTGGTGGCCGACGCTTGGGGAGGGGCGAAGGGTAGGGGGAGATTAGAAGGTGGATCGGATTACTGCTGCCCCTGTGCAGTCTCGCGAGCCATCCGGACCAACGCAACACCACGGAACCTTCCACGGAGCCGTATCAAATAAAAGTGGACAAATATCAAGCAACGTACAGTAACGCGATAGTCGTGTATCTGCTACACAAGTGCTGAAACATTAACAAGGTTTGTAATCTTCGAACACTCGTTTCTGTCATCGCGTTTATCTTCACGCGCGTTTCGTACCCTCGATTATTATTCGCGACAGGATCATTTCGATAAATAACACCGGGGTTCGTTCTTGGAACACACTTTGATCCGAAAACTTTGAAAGTTCGGGACGTTGGAAGGCGCGATCGTAACTTAAAACACCTCCCGGTTAGCGTTTGCAATCGTGCCGACAGGCAAAGTTACTCTGGAGTCAGGTAACTACCGGTGAATCGGATTGGCTCTATGTGGCGCGTTATTGAATCGGTAAATTTTCCCGAATATCGAAGCGGCACGCGGGCCTCTCTGTCCACTGGACTACAATTTGCCGTGAATTACCGAACGCCTGTTTGTTTGCGCTCCCGGTAGGCTGCGACGCGTTTTGAATTATACCGTTAGCTCTGGCCACGATAAACGTTGCACAACCGATCCCGGTAATTAAGATCGTTGGATTGTAATTTCCGAGGTGTGCCCGCGTAATTTCGCGTTCCCGCGAATCGAAATTCGGTAGGCTTAACCCCTTAAGCGGCCATGCGCTCTGCACGTGATATTGCCGACTGTCAAAGACGGGTTAACTCGTCGTATCCACGGTAAACGCGAAATGTCGTAACTGGACTTGTACTAAATAATATATCGAAATATGCGAAATATATGCGCGATAAATCAAGAAAATTTATTATTCTTCTATGTCACGTATCGTTGGAGAAATGTATCTCTAATATCAAACGAAATATCAAAGCTATTCTTTTCTCTCTAACGTTATTCGAAGCTTGTACATATTTTTATACGTATATTAATATTTATAAAAATAAATTCATGGGATATATTTCCCATTTGTACGAGAAATATTCGATATGCAAAATACGCGGAATAAAATCTATATTTTTAGAATCCCCTGGGGGTAAAAAGAATTTCTATCTAGGTCTCTCGTAACCTTACCTACGTTCCGTAAAAACGCGCATTTGCATAAACATCCGCAGTTTAGCCGTAACCAGCACCTCGCACTGTTATTAAACAACAAGAAATCTAAAGATGTTCCTTCGATAAATACGCGAACGATTTAAACGATCGCTTTCGAGTCGGTGTACGTAGGCTTGGACGCTTGAATTACCAAACCAGTCAAATCGACTAGTTTCAGGCTTCCTGTTTCCACCGACACTGGAAAAACGTGCAGCTGTGCCGTTTAACGAAATTAACGTTGTCTTTTACCGACGGGTCATATATACACTCGTTTCTTTTTACCGTACCTGCGTGTGCTATATTTAGATACAGGTCGACGTGACAAGTGAACTCGTCTTGGTCGAGGATTTTCCAACGACGAGGCTCGCCGGGCAAGAAACGCGGTCACGTGGGCCACGCAACACACGCACTCTCGATCACGCACACGCTTCTCGAAAGCGAAACTCCGATCAGCGAAGTTCGGCATCGTCCGGCTGTCGTTGGTTGGCCGATGATCCGAGCGGTGGGGGCCGCGTAATTGCGTCTCGCTTGAGCCTCGTCCGCGGCGGTTCCGCGTTCGGTATCTTATTTACAATAACGTTGATTAATGAGAAGTCGATAAGTGGCTGTGGATCGCGTGCAGGTCGGCTACGTGCAAACTAATCACGGCCGGTACTTCATCGAGCCGGCCCACGAAACCGAGCCGCAGCAGGACGGACAGCACGTACACGTGGTTTACAAGAGGTATGCTATGCAGAAAAATATGGAGGACCAGGAATCGCCGAAAAAGCACTGCGGCACTAGCGGTTAGTAGCCATTGATTAAGGTTAACTTCTCGTCGGCAATTCTCCAATTCACAGCGCGCGTGCGCGATAAATTTGATTTACGCGAGAACTGCGAGCTATGGGACGCGTAAAAGTAGGATTTTTTTTTTCTTTTTTCCACGCGGGCAGACAAGTGGGAAGTGGCGTGGGCGGAACAATTGGCCAAACGAGAGAAACGGCTAATGGAGGATAATCTCGAGGAGGAGAAAAAGTTCATGTCCGATACCCACAGTATTCATCGCTACATAGAGATTGGCTTGGTCGCGGACAGGAGGTTTCTCGACTATTATAACAACAGCAACTACGAGCAGTATCTGTTGACAATCATGAACATGGCGTCGGATTTTTATCACGACAGTTCGGTCGGCAATCAGATAGACGTGGTGATCGTGCGGATGATATATTTGGAGAAAGAGAAGGAAGAGGTAATACGAAACTAACGAGAGGAGGAGAGGCGTGAAGGATAGGCTGGGTGCCGATTAAATTCATTTTACCGATGAATCTAAGGGAAACGAGAATGTAAACATTTACACGCGCGATTTACGTTGAATTCGAAACGAAAGAACCGAGCAAATGTAAATTATTAGATTCTCATTCTTTCACTAATTCTATCCACGTAGAACACGGTAGGGTCAGGTACCTGAGGTATTTTATATCGATACGGTTTTACCCGTAGATAGATTTGCTTATTAGTCCCGCAGCTGAAGAAACGTTGCACAGCTTTGCCAAATGGGCCCTCAAGATGAATCCCAAAGATCAGATGCATCCCAACCATTTTGACGTAGCGGTTCTCGTGACCAGGTAAAATCATATTCTTAAACCGATTTTTAACTTTTTAATGTTTTTTAATGTTTTTATAATTTTTCAAATCACCTCTAGACTCTGGATTTTGAAACTGGACTTATTTTAGCCCTTCTGACCTAAGGTGACCACTCATTGGTCACCAAGCTAGCTTATCTTGTGCCAAAATCAAAATAGAGAGAGGTCAATTTAGGTTGATGGTGGCCTTTTCCTTATCAGTTACTCGACCGATGGGTATACGCGCGAAACGCATCCGATGTTTTTTTAACGTCGCTACAATAGGCTACTAGGCACCATGAAGCTAGACTGTCCCTCTAGGGAGAATTACATTTCCACCTAGATATTCCTGGATGAGTAAAGGAACGTTGACTGGAGATATCGATGAACCGACGTGTTTCAGGTACGATATTTGCATGGAACCGACTCAATGCGACCTGATGGGATTAGCATACGTCGGGACAGCCTGTCAGCCTGAAAAGGCAGCCAGCATCAACGAAGACAGTGGCTTGGCGCTTGGAATCGTAATTGCCCATGAAGTTGGTCACGTGTACTGTCCATACACGTTTCTTTCCTATCTCTTCGTTTCTATCGGTATCTTTTAACCTTTGCGAACTTCACACTGACGGTTATGAATCTTCTCGAATATATAACGGATATTTCTGTAAACGTACACAAACTTTACACTTTACTTTACTTTTCATATTGAAAATATATCGCGATAAATTTATAATTTAATATTTAGCCCGTTTCTATATACTACACCTGCATAAAGATCCGCTGTCTATTCGTGAAATTCGAATTCAATGCTTTCTTCGAAGTTATTTCTCGAATGCGTTTATTTCAATTAACTCGTGTTTTCAATCGCGTTCTGATCCTCAATAAACATGATTTTAGCAGCAAGGGGGTTCATGGAAACGGGAATCGCGTCGATCAGAAGGATTCGTCTTCTGCGAACATTTCGTTCGGTCTATTGCGACGCGATTTGTAAAAGACAACGCTAATTTTCAGGATGGGTTGTTCGCACGACACCGTGGAGATCAGCGGGTGTCCATCTCAGGATAAAGACACGAGCTACTTCGTGATGTCGCCGTACGTTTACCTCTTCACGATCAGATGGTCGACCTGCAGCAGAAAATTCATCAGCAACCTGCTAAAGTAGCTTGTCTAATCTCTGTTCGATGTCCGTTCTCACCTGCCTTGAGCTATTGCTAGTTGAAGGTCTCTCGTATCGATTGATTAGTAGCGGCTTAGGCGAGTGCCTGAACGACAACCCGAGAACCCCGTCAGAGAAATTCAAGTATCCGAATATGCTGCCTGGCGCTATGTACGACGGCAATTTGCAGTGCGACATGCAATTCCCTGGCTCGAAGCTTTGTCAAAGCGGCGGGGTACGATTCGCCATTCACTGTTATCGTTTACAGTAAGAGTCCCCAATGTCAGATACCTCCGCAGGTATCGTGTAATTTATCGGTACAGAATTCAACGTATATATACCACTCCCGATATCGTATATTTTCATTGTATCTTCCTAACTACACAGAATCAGTCGCACGTAGGTTTTTAGGAGATACGTAAAGTACGAAAATTTGAGAACTTTGACTAAAAGTGGTATGCTCTTGTAAAAAATTTAAATTCGGTAAAATTACTTTAAAATATCGTTTGTCGGTTAATTTGCGCAGTGAGAATACAGATTTTTGTGCTTATTCGTTACAGAATTAAATTCGAATCCTACCTCTGACGTATCAAATGCGTTTACATCCGGAACTGACTCGATTACACTCGCGCGGAGCGCGGCAAATAGAATTTAATTTCTTGATAATGAAAATTACTCCTTTATATATTTCGTTACACCGTTCCTCAAAGAATAACTCGATTATCCTTGCTCACATTGCGATTGTACGATTCGCGTGTTTCAGGCGAAGATATGCAGCCAACTGTGGTGTACGGTCAACAAAACCAACTGTATCACCCGCGGGTCATCCATGGCTGACGGAACAAAATGTGGCGAGAACAAGGTTTGTTAAATGGATTCGCTAAGAACGGAGTTCGATATATGGTGGTATTAATCATCACCGTGAATATTATTATATTTTAACCGTTCGGGGCATTGTAAAAAGACCAGGCTTTAGGTTCCTCTCAGTTTTGTTATAGATTTAACCCCTTGCCCTATAATATCGTGCGAGGCTCGTGGTAAGAAATCGGGCCAAACGTGAATAATACGGGCGAGTGCCGTGGTTCGTAGATAGGTGTAAACATCACGCGCATTTTCGTCGATGAATTTTTGCGTGTTATTCTTTCTCGCGTTCGGACAAAATGGCTCCTCGTGTCACCGAATCAGAAATGGTAAGGTAAAGGGTTAATAAATACATGGAAATAATCATAGGAGAATTATGTAAAAGTATCAAATTATACCCAGAGCTGTCGCGATTCGAATTAAAATTCCTAAGCAACCAGAGTCTTTTTCTCATCTTAAAATCCAGATGCTCGAAAGAATCGAATATTCTCTCGGTTATTTCTTCGTTCGTCCCTCTATTAGTGCCTGTTCCTCTTCTCTTCTTCTTTACGAGGAAAATTCTTACGTTCCGTAGTTTTTCATTCGGAGAGATTACTTGTGAATATTTTACACGCCGTATAAAAGTTTCGTAATCGTCATTTTACCCGCTCCCCCTCGGCAAGGGATTATAGCGCGAAATGCGAGAGTAGAGGGCGTAGTCGAAACGGAATAATTTAAAATTTCCATGATGCGTCGTAACTCACGCGAAAAGCGCACAAAGCGCGCCGTAACAATGAGAATGAAGCCGGAAATATTCGTACGAGTAACGGCCCTCGCGAAGTCTCGATCTGTCGTAGAAAATGCAAGATACGGTTCCCAGTTGGATTCTAAGAACGATGTATCGCGTTTCGCGAACTTGCAGCTTTTAAAGTACGCGATTATCTCGAAATCGGCCTATCCGACGGTTCAACGGTAATTAAATTTTCGAAGCTTATCAAGAACAATCAACAATTTACCCTATTATAGGAAAATAATGTCATAAGATGCTAGCGGTAAATCGATCATCTCGTAAACGTAACCTAATTTACCTGCGTCACGATACGACGTGAAATTTGAACGGATTAGAAATTGGAAAACACGCGATAGAGAATAAAAATGAAAGAAAACTCGATGAGAATTCCTTTATCCCACGATTTCCCTTCGTATATTCCCATTTCTTTTTCTTGCAAAGTTATTAGGAAAGAAAATCATTGTTTGTCGAATGGAAATTTTATTTCTGTCCACGAGGTCGTGATCCAACACGCTGTGAAACGGGTTAATACCAGCGCGTTCCGTACAGCAAAATTTTTCGTAAAATTTCCCGCAAAAAGACAATAGGAGACGCGAAGAGCGTTTCGCGAGGAAACGAGCAGCGGAATAAAGAACTCGCCTGTATTCAGTGGTGCATTCACAAGGAATGCGTGGACATGGGTACCCGACCGAAGGCGGTGAACGGTGGCTGGGGCCAATGGGGTCCCATGAGCAGTTGCAGCAGAACCTGCGGCGGTGGCTTGAAATACGCCGAGAGGGAATGTGACAATCCGCCGCCCGCCAACAAAGGCAGATATTGCATCGGAGAGAGGAGGAAGCTGGCCACTTGCAACACCGTGGTAAATTCTACTCTCTTTCCGGCCGAATCACCCGTGTCATGCCCTTTCGACCCTTCCCTACCCTTCCCTTCCTCCCTTTCTAACTTTATTTCCACCCTTCCCCTCTATTTCCCTTTTCTTCCCTCTCCCGTCCCCTATTTTATCTCAAACTGCGCGCTGGATATTGTTTCACTGTTTCAACCTTCCTTTTTTCCTTCGCCTCTTTTTGCCCCGAGTGTGAAACGATATTTGATAGCGGAAAAAAATCTTTCCGAGGTAATTACCAGACTTTCACGAGTCTCTTGCTCTTCTAACAATAGAAGAACCTTTTCGATACGCATGATGATATTTTAAAAACACCCGCAACTTCCATGTTATTTCAGATTTATTCGAGCTCTTTCACAATGACGTTACGCGTATGATGGATATGGGTTAGGTATACACAGTGGCGGATCCAGCAGGTGCGGATCACCCTCTTCTCCGACCTAAGAGTATAATTTATAAAAATATCGCTCATTCGTATTTTACTTAGCGACCTGTATTGTAACTATTCTAATCGTATTAATTACAAACAGATTCAAAATCGTTTAAAATGGTTTAAAAATGTACGTGTCTTTAATTATTTTACCCACCTATCGCAAAAAAGTTCCTGAATCTACCTTTGATTATATCGCGCACAAGCAGCTGGCGAATCAAAGAAATTAAATCTATCATTCGCGCAGAAATTGCAAAAAAGTACCGTTTGGTTTCCATCGTCAGAAAATAGTTAGAATTTCAACGAGGTAACAGACAGGTTGAAATAATGAGAAAATGGGTTGGAATCTCGTGACGTATCAAGCGAACACTCTCTAGCACGAGTATCGTTATATATTTCTTCTTTAATAGTTCGTAAACTATACATTTAGGCAACTTACCTATTCTTGTATCATTTCCGATATAAATCTAATCAGGGGAGTAGAATTTTAATTGCCTTCTCTATAGGGGTAATTTTAATTTAAAGTTTCCTCCAGCCTAAACTTCGTAGCCTAGTTTCACGGAAATTTAGTTAGATGTACAAAATCGCGTGCACCCACATGTACATGTGCTCGTGCTTGATCGTCAGATACCATCCCACTCCTATTTTCTTCGTATATAATAGCTTATTTTCGGAACAATTTAGAACCTTGCTGTTTAACTTTCGTTATAATTTTATGCAGTAACGCAAGATCGTATCGGTCGGTGTGATATTTATTGACTAAATTATCACAAAACTTTCACGCAAGATAGAATATTGCGTTTATTTCATACTTATCGCCTATAGATCGACTTTATCATTTCACGGTTTAGATTTCAGTTTTATATCTGAACTTGAATAAATGGTACGCGACGCAACGTTAATGTCGATGTTGAGAAAATTTCTTCGTCTACGACATCAACGAGTTCGCTAAGATAAACAGTATCTTAGGAAGAATCGTAAAAAAGTATTCTCTTTAGATTTACGTGGTAAACACACGTTTATCAACACGCTTAGCCGAGTCCTGATGAATTACTCTTCTCCTACGCTTTCTCTATCCCACGCCATTAATCCTTCGCTCTACCTCTAGCTCTAACGCTTTCTGTTAATTCATCGCGTTTCTTGCTACGGTGATCGGTGACCTTTGCGCCGGCGGTGTGTCCTTCCGACGAGAAAAGAAAGAAACGATGCTCTATTGTGCAGCCCTGCGATCCTAAAGAACCGTCGTATCGAATGCTGCAGTGTAAGTACCACGACTATAGCAAGTTCCTGCAAGTCAAAGGCAACCATACATGGACCGTGGTCGATGATCCGACTTTCGATCCCTGTGCGTTGTACTGCATAAACGAGGTTATGGAATTCCTCCAAGTTGAACCGGTGGTCAATGATTCCACCCCCTGCAAGCCTGGAACCAACAACATGTGTATCTCTGGAATATGTAGGGTAATATCGCATCTGTCTTCTTTTCTGCACTTTGTGATTTGAAATTTATACCTATATCTATATTTTGTAATACTCGCTTCAACCATTCATCATTGGATTCTAATTTTTAAATCGTTTCATTTCATGGTCCTAACAAACGCGTGACGTTATAGACTGTTGGTTGCGATTGGGTGTTGGACTCGAACGCCATCGAGGACAAGTGTGGAATTTGCAAAGGCGATGGTACAAAATGCAGGAAAGTAAAGGGTTACTTCAATGACACAACAACCGTAGATCGTAAATTATATTTCTTTCTATTATACAATTTTCCTATACTTTTCATTACTTTCCATGATTTCCATGATAAAAATCTATATCGATGTAAATATTGCAAGAATATTTCAGATGCTAAATTCTATGAAAAATAATTGGGAAACGTTTTAGGACACACGAAGGTAGTTACTATCCCTAAAGGTGCTCGAAGCATACACGTATCTGAACGACTAAGCAATAAAAACAAACTGTCAGTGAGACTGGAGAAAAACGAAAGCGCTTACTGCTTGAATCCAGGACTGTAATTATTTTTATTATTAACAAATTAATTTTCACATCTTCGAAGTTTTCTGATCCTGTAATCGTTTAACAATGACAGGAGGATACAAAGAAGTGGCGACTACGATTGTGCAAAAGCCGTTCTGGTTTACTTAATTCCCGAACCAGATAGAGAGGAAATTGAAATAAAGGGGCCTATCGCGGAAGATATTCGAATAGAAGTACGTCCAGCGCTAATCTTGCTCCATTTCCTATGCAAATTAAAGATCGTAAATTAAATTTTATTATTTTTTCGCCGTGTGTAAAAAACGTATACAAAGTTAAACCGTATCGAACGAATTAAGAAATTCCCCAGTAAGTAATAGAAAATAAGTTTGAATAGCGTTAAATGGTCGTGAATTAAATACGAATGTTTAAATACGAATGATATAAGGTACCTTGATCCTAAATACGCGCTTTAACGAGTCATTGTGATGGCAATTTTAGTACGTGTACTACCAACCGAACTCGAATCCTGGGATCAATTATGTATATTACGTGATGTCAGCTGATCCGTCATATACACCGAAATACATATGGGATTTCACAGAATGGAGCGACTGCAACGCAAAATGCGGTGGCGGTACAATGGTAATTTGAATATCTAAGTTGGTTTAATGACGTATAGGGAAACCATTATCGTAGATCCGGAAACGCGCCGAATCTAGGTTACCGCGGAAACAACTTCGACGTTCTGCTTCCTTCTCCGTTGCAGATTGCCTCGTGCATCGATAGGTTATTATATATAAATTGGTTAATCACGACCGTTCGATTATATATTTCTTGCCACTTCCGCCCGATACACCTGTCCTCATCTACGATAATATTCGATTAGACGTAAGAGGAACGTTAAACGAACGATTTGATATTTGTTCACCCGGTTTAGATCTCTCAGGCTACGTGCGTGGAAGAACACGGAGGAAAAGTGAGCACAGACTTTTGCGACAACGTGCCACGACCGGAACCGAAAAGTCGCATTTGCAATTCCAATCCTTGCGCTGCGAAGTACGTGTAATTTCATTCGTATCTTATTATCGAACAAACTATATTAAATAAGTTTTCATCGAGTTTCCATTAGCAAGTACTATGTATCTGTATTTCTAATCTCCTTTAGAAAATCCCACTTTCTGGTCAATCGCGTTGCTTAATCTTTCCGATACTTGCGAGAAACTACGAAATAATATCGAACTACGCCAATGCCGTCTCCTATCGCTTTATCCCGCTTCGATACGCTTCTTTCTTTGTCCCGCGATAGACTTGTAACCGTGATCGCCTTAGCCAATGATGACAATGCGCGTGAGTGTAGGCGTCGCGCTATAGCCAATCGGATAGTTGAGCTATCTTCCCATCTCCGCGTAATATCTTCTCCGCGTCGGATGGAAAACTTAGCGGACGTCTATCGTATCGCGAACGCGGCTGCATTCCGATGGTCGAACGGAAATTCCATCGATGGTCCGTTCAACGAGTTTCTTGTATTGTTACACGGGAATGGTGACGTTTGAAGGTGGCGGGTGAGCCAATGGAGCAAATGCAGTGCCTGCGACGGGAAAACCGGAAAGAGACATCGTAAGGTGCAGTGCGTGCGACCGGCTGCGCGCGCAGGCGAGGACGACGTTCAGGCGAATCTCGACGCGTGCAAAGGTCGCGTGCCGAAACAAACCGAAGAATGCGTAGGTAAGATGTCACTAGCGCGCCGACCAGCCCGGTTTAATCTTCTCGCGTTTGCTTTTAACGCTAGCCCGACCTTCCCGAAGTCACGCGAATAATCGATCTTTCGCTAAATATTTCCTCCGTTCATTAATCATCGACAACTTAATCGATGCGCCCTGAAAATGCGCATGGTCATTTATACACGGTGAAAGCTACTTTATTCGTAGGTTATTTATTATTTCGTTTGGCCGATCCGCTGGGAACTCGCGTGTTCCCAGGATAAATACGATTCCTTTGCGTCGAATAATGGATTTTCCCGATAAATCACAAGTGTTTGTATTCTTACGAAATTGACGCGTGACATATTGATAAATATCCTAATGAAATATAGCGTTTATAGTCGCATCGTCGTTATCGATCGCGTTTCTTCAAAAGGCACAGACACGCGGCGCAAGCTATTCCTTTTATTTAGTGCTCCGTAGAGACTCGCATACGTATTATTTCTGCGCGTACGCGCGTGTATACCGATAGACGGGGTTCGCGTGTGGCGGTCTGTACGTGGGTGCAAGGCAGGGCTGTCGTGGTGAGAGATTTACGGTGTAATGGAAGTAAAATATTGACACTGTGCCGCGAGAAAGAAGACCGGCCGAGATCAGGCCGGGGAATCCGTCCGAGTAGACGAAAAACACTTGCTTTGACCGTATTATAAACGCACCCCCTCTCCGTTCCTCATCCTTCGCGTGACCTCTATTTCGACCAGCGAAACGTGTCTCCCCTCGAAGCCGTAAATCCCGAGGCTGGTCGAAATCTCGACCGGACCGATCCTCGTCAAACCTTCGCCTTTCCCTTGCAGGCCAAAGACCGTGCAGGAAGCAGTGCCCAAAAAAGGCCCGGAACGCGAACAGAGAAGCCGAGGCCGAGAAGGAGAAGAAGCGGTTGCCTCTGGACCAGCAGGCCAAGATGGTGGACAAGTTCGTGGACCTGGGCCTGGCCCGGTACCTGGAGAAGGCCTACGGTGTTCCCCGCGATGGGGACGAGCCGGAGAGGAGGACGGCCGACACCGCGGGCTTCGAGGAGCTTCTTCGCGAATGGTCGTTGGTCGACGAGGAGAAGAAGAAACGCGGCGTTTGCGTGCCGAACGTGACGACGCCTAAGACCGGGTCGATAATAAAGGACTCTGTACCGATCGAGAATGTGGTGCTGCTGGAGGCGCCTTACGTGGAGGGGAACCTTCAGTCGAATCTGTCGGACAGGGCGTTTCACGAGACCGGGGACCTCGTTGGTGTGGGAATCGACACCTCGCGCACCAAAGTTCTTACGGGCGAGGAAGCTGTTCGGAAGATCGAACAGCTCGAGGGCCATAATAGGTGTTCCACTCCGGGTAATAAGAAGGACAATTACACGTGTAGTAATCTAGCTAGAATCGTGGATTTCGCGGACCAGGGATGACTGTTAGAACCGTGATTAACCGTGTCTGATCGATTTAGCACGTTGTTACCTCGTAATCCGTTGATTGTACAAAGTAACGCGTTTAAAGGCTGCCACGTAACTTTAAGACACGCTGTTTTTTTTCTTATCGTTTACTCTTTACATTTAGCTGTACGAATTTAGTTGACATTTTTTTCACGATTCCAATCTATATTTTCTTGTCGAAAGTTGGAAGAATTTTTTGATAGAATTTCCGCTACACGCGTGCCGATAACTGTCGACCTTTTTTTTTTCGAACAATTCGAGTTAAATTGGAGTGCTTTGTTGTGTACAATCTAGATCAGCGTTTCTCGATATTTTTGCTTCATCGCTCGACACATGTAGCAGCGCGACAAGAGTATCTATTATAAATTTATAACGCCACAGAAGTTTGTAAAACCCTGGTAAATTTGGTCTTTTATCGTTTTAACGTAACTTAAAATTAACTTGGAATTTAACTTGACCCGATATCGCGTGTCCAACGCGAGCGAAGGAAATACCGATCTAGATTTTAGACGTATCGATGATCGTTACGCGTTATGATATAACGTTAAGATAATGTCAAAACATCGTATCGTATAAGTATCCACTTAGAAGTATCAAGAAATATAGATAAGTTCTTAGCTTACAGTTCCCTGTTAAATACGTGTCAAATATTATTACATTTTATCCTGGACGTGTATCATAATTCAATGAATGGACATTGAAAAGTCGATCTACGTTGGCGGTAACTTAATTCTTTTGCAACGTGTAATCTCGCGAATCGAATGACACGGAACCAGGCCCAAACTTGGCCGTAACCACGGCCGTTTATTTCACTTTGCGCGCGCGCGGGCATATTTCACGGCGAAGGTTTCGCGTTTTTCATTGACTTATCGATATTTTAATATCGTAACAATCCGATTTATTCGGATATTATTTTGCGCTCGGTCAGCATTGCGGTTTCAAAGCTTCCATCCATCACCTTGCCGGTGTCACTGGTTTAATCGTTTAAGGAGATTCAGCTTTCATATTGCCACGCGATATTCGACGCGTTTCACGATCCACTGCAACTTTACTAATTGCGAGCAGAGCAACCGATACGCTGATATCCACGATACTTTACGCTCGCAAGTTTTCGCTATAGTACTATCGGAGATGTTTCGCGGTAGCTTCGGCGTGCTGTTCAATTTTTTGTATGTATCTAACAGCGTCCATTCCAACCAGAGTAAACTCGGTGCTGTTCACGGGTGGCTGGGGCTCGAAATCCTTGGGAAAGTTCACAGAGTCGTTTGCTTCGTCGCGTTCCAAGATGATGGTGAGCGTTAAATTTTTAATATCCTCTGTGTCGACCACCAGTTCGCCCCTTTTTACGCTCTCAGCTTCCTTTCCTTTCTCCTGGGGCTTCCATCGGGTTTTAGAACTCTTTTTAGAGGAATGTTCGTCGCCTGGATCAAACGATAGTCTCTATCACTGTCACGGCCTGTTTGTTCGACAAGTAGGATTAACAAAAAGTTAAAAAATAGAAATTGAAAAATAAAACTTCAATTTTCATGGTTAGTATCCTATTTACCAGTAGACAGTGGATTTTTACATAAGCGATATAAGACTTCTTTAAATTTGTATATATTTCCGGATATGTTTTTTAAACTATGCAACCGTGCAAGAAAAATCCGATATGTAAAAAGGGGAACTTTTAGAATCTTTCAGTGACGAAGCGAATTTCTTTCGAGGTTCGAATGTTACCTAGAAACGTACGTATTTGCATAAACATCCGCTGTCTACTCTTCGAAATCACTGTTGCGATCTTAATCTTAATGTTAATCTTCGAATGGCTGATTTAACCATCGATAGATCAAAGTCTCGCTGAGAATCAGGGTACTTTTGTTCTTCGGGTCTCGTGTCACGGCGTTGTTCCGTTTCTTCCGACCTATGCAGGACTCCTGTTCTTTCGGCTTAGGTCCTTGACAGTAGCTGTCAGCGATAATATCTACATCCAGCTCGGAATAGCCAACGGGACGTACGCATTTGACGGTTCGCTTCTTCTCGCAGCCAACCACGCAGGACGCGCAGCCTTGCCAGTCACCGATCATCCATCTGCCATCAACGTCATTGCTATTTCAATGCGTTACCTCTAACCTATCTTTGTCTATCCATCGTGATCTCGTTAAACACGATGGCAATCTTTGGACGAATCACCAAGAGCCGGACATGATCGTTAATAACTTCATTGTTATCGTACGAACTGGAAAAATATCGTCAACGGGGCCTTTTCCTGGCACGTCCTTACTTCTTAACGCGAAGAGTATGAAATGCAAATTCGCTGGAGAAATATTTACATCGTACTGACAACTTTACAAACCCACAAAAGTCTAAACAACATTTGACTATCGATAATTACGTTACATCGCGATCCGTATGTAAATGCAATTAAATTGCAAGTGCCTTTCACGCTAAAAACGGAAAGGAATTATCAGTGAAATTAATAAAAATATAATCATTGGGATTACGTTAATTTGAATTTCAAATTTATAGCACAATTTCAAGTAGTTATTCACTCGGTCCTCCATTTGTCTTCTCCTTTCTTTTAAATGAAAAGGATGTTGGTAACGAAGGTGCGAGGCTAACCTGGGCAGGCAGGCTGCACGATAACAGGGTCTGACTTTTTCCTCCGGCCTTATGATACTCTTACAGTGCGTCTCGTCCACGATGCCAGCGAGCTTTTCCAGGCAACGAGGCCTGGAGATCTGTTCACCGGGTCCACAATTCGCGCTGCACCTCTCCCAGTCGACAAAGTCCCACGAGAACTCCGGCTTACGAGGGCTCTTCTCTTTCACAGCGAACGAATACCTCACCGTCACGTTTTCTTTCGGTAGAACCTATTGGATGAAACAACTTACTCGGTCGACAGAATCACGAGCACGTAAGAACGAAACTAATTTGCCATGGTTCGCGGGACGCATTCAACGCGGATAGTTGTCCGATGAATGGAAGAAAAAATGGCGCTGCGGAAGGAACCTCGCGTTCGCGTGAAAAATACCGCAATGATTCATTAAAATTTTATTATGATCTCACGACTTTGATCCCGAATACTTCGAGAGTAAGAAGAACCGTGGTTGCTTCGAACATACGGGGACAATTCTAAGAACGTGATTATTTTGCGAAATTAATAACGATACGTATAACTCGTCACCTTTAAATTTAATTTTCACCGCCTTGTAGGAGGTTAAACATACTCGCTGCTTTTCATAAAATAATTCCTTTATGGAAAGGCTTTCACGGTGGAGAAAATTATTCAAGAAAATAACGAAGAAGAGGAAAACGCAAATGAAGAAGACATCGCGCCACCTGCAAAGATTACAACCGGTATTAATAGCCAGAAGCATTGTAAAAAATAACATAAAGATGCAAAGCTATTTTATACTTGTGCCCAATCGTCTGAACACGCATCGCATGAAACGATATGCTAAATGAAGACACGAGAGGAGTTAATTAGATCTTAGTTAACGTCACCGTTCATCGTTCCTCCTACCAGACGAGATATCGTGTCGGAATGCGTTTCTTCTAATGAACAGACGGAAGGTTTTACGACTGGTGGCGCATAGGTGAGAGTTAGTGGAACTAAGAACTGCCATAGGTATCGCGTAATAGTAATTAGGGGGCGCTGAACGAGGAGCGCGGTTCACTCGTTCATCTATCCGAAGGAATCAAGGTATTCACCGGCCTGATAAGAACTGTCCGAGAGCCTGGACACCTTGTTCCAGAGACCTTATCGATCTTCCAGGCCTGCTAATTAGCGGGCCGCGCTCGTTATGTTTACCAATATAACCAAGTCCTCCGTGACGGGTCCCGGCATGCTGAGAGCCTGCTGGTTCGCTCTTATCCTTCCTAGCCACGCCCTCGTGCCCGCCACCTCGAACATTCCTAAACGATCCCTGAAATAATCGGAGATAACGTCATTCGCCTTAGGGGTCATACCTTTGAACGTACGGTCAAGAGATATACGTAAATTCGCGTGTATTAATATATCCATATTTTATTTCGCGAGATTATTCCTCTACAACAAAGTGCTCGAATATTTGAGTCCACCGATGCGAGTAGTTTGCGAAACGAGTACATCTTTTTTTTTATTGCAGCAAGCGTTTGATCGACTGTCGCGTAACGCGATCGAATTTAATCGTAAAACGTTCAAAATTCGTTCAAATTTCGTGTCGAGAAACGTTGCTACTTCGAACTCCGACGTGCAATTTGCGATGCGTTCGGTTTCCACTGCAGCGCTCCTAGGTCTTATCGAGACTCAGGATAAACTAGCGCCGTCCGGTGTTATTCAGCGGAAACAGAAACAAGCGCGATCGCGCCACTTCACGCTTTTCGATTTTTTTCTCGATAATCTGTGGCGCTCAACGGTTAAGGTAATTATATTTCACGGTAATAATTTCTTGCATTTTAAGTACGGTAATAGACGTGTATACGCGTAGTTAAATATGGATCTCGAATTTATATTTTATCTTGGATCGCTTTGTTTCAAACAAATGAAAGGTTATGGTTAGGAGAGCTATCAGATTGATCTAAACGACTGGTTTTAATTAAAATAAATAGAAATAAGCGTATGTAATTACGCGTTTATCTAGCTATAAATTCTTTATGGTTGATTATAAAGGTATATGTAATTACAGATTTAACGTATAGCAGGGTCGATGCAGTAGGACATTAATTAATTAATCGAGCTGATTAGTAGCAGGAAAATATACATGATTACACATTTTTATCTTACCATCGTTATTATCTGCATATACTATATTCAGATACAAGACTAACACGGAGACTATGACAAATTTAAGCATGTATACGCAATTATGCGCTTTGTCCACTGAAAGCATAAAGCTAGGAATAATAATTGAAATGAAACGCGGAAATATCGCTGAATGAAATTCGATTTCAAGTTTGTAAAATGCATTCAAGCGTGTTCTAAAAGCATTTATGTACTTAGTAAACCGCACAGGTTCTCAAACGGTCCTTTAGAATTTACGCTGTTTGGAAAATAAACCACGTGTACACGCTTAAAACAAACATTTTGCGTTGGATACGCAAAGTATTTGGCACACTCGTGGTCTTTAATACAGTCTAATCTCTGCTCAAATACAATGTACATACACATATAGTAAGCGATAAAAATACAAATATATAATCACGTTTTTTATTTCAACAGTGACGAACCAGGAACGTTATCTCTCGAAATAGCGGAATACCGGATCGTTAAACCGAGTTTATAGTCGAGTTGTAACTTTTTCATTTATCCAAAAGCAGAGCTTTCAATTTACCTCGAAATAAAATATCAATTGTGGAGATACCATTGAAAAACCGATATATTCAAAAGATAATTAAACGAAAAATCGAGGTCCCGACATATTTAAATTTTGTCGGTGATATCTACACACGAAAACAAGTACCGTTTTAGTACCGTAAGCAATATTACAAATATTCGGGCAATCGAATTGGAATAATGCTCTACTGTATGCAATACGAAAAAAGAAAAATAAGGAGATAAATATTTCGCTGTTCGAAGAATCAAAGCGTCTTTTAGGAAAAGTCAATTTACCCATCAATTAACGATTTCCCGTCTGTGGTCCGCACCATTATCCTAGATTTGGAGGGCTGGATCTGCTCGAGCCGGATGTTGGTCGCGCCAACCGGGACGTCCACTACTTTCCTCGGTTCTGCCATTGAAACTTTCCCCACCCCGATTATTAGAAGTTTTATACCGGCAGAAGTATCGATTCGAGGGATCGCGAATACGAGATTTATTCGTTGAGAGGATATATCGGTCTGGTTCGAGAGAACGGTCGAGATTCCTCTCCAGGAAATACCTTGGAAAGTTCTCGCACTTTTCACCGATCCAGTGCCTTTATCCTCGTGGAATTTCAACCTCCCTTCCCGACCTTTTATTTATCGCGATTAGAGATTCTTTCGTGTCTTAAAACTTTCCACCACTTTTATATTAAATCAAAACGCCTGACATTTTTTCACGAAGCCATAAAACTATTTCCATACGTCCCTTCCCTTTCCTTTCCGATAGAAAGCGTGTTTTAACAAATTTTAATTCATTCGTTTTCAGTAGCGATGAATATGTATTATATGGAAAATTCCCTCGACTAAGAAACTTATAAAATTCATCGTTATTTTTTAACGTCTATATAACGCTATAACTGCTAATATTACAAAAGTAATAATAATTTAATTCACATGCAACGTGACGCGGCACAGGGAAATTTAAATTATAACAAACACACACGCGTGATACGTCGCGTATCGTTCGCATCTCTACGTCATTTAGATAAAGGTTTGCTCGATACTTATCGAAATATCCAAACTGCGCAAGAAACACGCGTGGAGCGGAGGAAAGAAAAACGCGTAACAGCGATATTAACGTAGAAGCTAACCATCTCGGTGGGTAATAAAATCTCGGTGTAACTGTAAAGCGAGTCGTAAACGCTAAAGCCCGGGTAAATAAAACCGGTGAAGGGATTTGGAAAAGAAAAGAAAAGAAAGGATGGGTAGGTATGGGGTAATTAGACTCACGGGGGGCAGGCCCGATGGTTATCACGGCCTCCTTGAGGCTGCACGAGGTGCCATTACCCTTGCAGACGCCACACGCGTCTTCGATAGCGTTCGACTGGATATTCAGATCGCAGGGAATCTCGCTGCAGACGCCGTCGATGCAAATCTCACGCAGGCCCCGGTTGCAGCTGGTCCCGTCGACGACTTTCGGCTGCAACGCGGCCACCACGCTCGTCGACTCGCTCAGGCAGTAAAGACCGCACGGATTCTCCGAGGCCCTCAGATCTAACGATCGAATGGTCCAAAGAACGGGAATTTCACGTATAGACGGACGGATCGATAACTAGTTACCCCCTGGCAGGCTGTAAGCGGTCCATCGGTGAACTTTCCCGTCTTCTGGGAAGACCCAGTTGTTGAACTCGCTGCACTGGACGTCGCGGAATGACGGCGCGTCGATGTCGCACGGCTGCAATCCGGCAAAAGTTTTAATGACGTACGAGCAGAAAAGGTAACCTAATTTGGAATTTCTACGAGGTACGTCGCGATTGAAAATTGGAGATCGATACAGCGAACTTGTGCTTTCGTCTGCTGCAGATAGATGTCGCGACTGTCGTAATTTGACACGAGATCCAAGAGATCCGTAATAATTCTACGAGATTGCTCTAATCTGTATGCGCTTTTACAAGGCCATTAACGCGTATCTAACATTCATAAACGGGAAGATGGGTTTAGAAGCTTCTATGAATCAACGCAAGGCTAGCTTTCACGAGTCTATTGATTTGCAAGTTTTAAATAAGTCGTTATGTACGATCATCGTTAAAAGATAAGCCCGATCATCGGCGTAATTTAAACTTTCCGAGAGATCTCATCGTGCCATCGGTAGTAAACATTCAACTTAGCGAGTCTCCTTGCATCTTTTATGTATGCATATGCTGCCTCGGCTCTTCTCTTATCAGCCTCATCACCCTAAACTAGCTCTCTAGACGTTAATTTGCCATGGGATCAGTGCGGCCGTAATAGAGATTTATCCTCACTTGCTAGTAACAATCCTCTCAGACCGTGTAAATGAAAAGCATCTGCAGCGAGAGTGCGTTTGACAGATTCTACTTTCTCCCACAGATGGGCAAAATGGTCACTATCTAGATTTCATAATCTCAACAGCTCCGATAACGATTTCCATCTATTTTAACGGGTTACTTTAAATTCCGTAATCCTTGGCAGACTCTCCTCGATTTGTTCTTTAAATTTTCGTCACAGACATTTATCCGAATATTCTTTAGAATTAAAGCACGAACTCGATTTAGAAATCTCCAATTTTGCCAATCCCTGTATCTAATTATAGCTGTTTTAATTTGATCGATGGGACTAACCTTGGTGGCGCATATTTTATGACGTTTTCTGTCTCCGCGACAGTAGGCCCCGCCGTTGGACGGGAGAGGATTGATACATCGTCTGACTGAGAAAGCCACACCGGAACCGCAGCTACGGGAGCATCGACTCCAAGGTGACCAACTACCCCAACCACCGTCCACGACTCCTGGCCGTTCCCCGACCAACAGGCATTTCATTCCGTAACACCACTGCAAAGTTAATTATCGATCAATCCGACCAACCACTTACCGTCTTCGAATTAATCGCTTCACGCGCCATCTAGCCATCGTTACGCCTCTCTCTTTCCCTTCATCGTTACGTTATGGAAATTTAATGAGCAGCGGGACATTTCTTTTTTGCTACACGGCACGAGCTGAATTTAAATACGTTCGTTGTTCGAACCATCCTCCCTCAAGCAAAAAGTGAATATAATTTCGAATAATTATTACCTTATTTTACGAACAAAAAATAAAAGGTGCTCCCCTGCAACACGAAGGAAGATTGATTTTTCGAGTATCGAATTTTACGAGGATAAATCCACGAGAGGAAGATAGATAGAGAAAGAGTTACTGTCAAAATCAGTAGCTGAAAACCGAAGGATAACGTTGAGAGTCCGAAACGAAGAAGAACCGATAGACCGGTGACGTTTTTTTGCGATCGTCCGACCCCGAGCTGAAACGAAAAAGCAGCGAAGCTCGTTAACTTTCAATTCGTCGAGTAAATTTTTCCCAGCCATCGAAACTGAAACTCTAGAGAAATAAGCCACGTCCCGACGTTGCCGTTTGCCGTTTGACGCTTAACTTCTTCGAATTTCCTTTCATCGAACGTACGACTAAAAATAACAAGAAATCATTCGGTAATATTCACCTGTTTCTACGTTTACCATTCTCGCAGGCTTTGATATCAAAATTACCATTAACCGTATCCAAGGAATTGAAAAGGTGCCCTTTTAATACAATCACGTTTCGCGCGAAGAATAGCAAACCGAGCGTCTCTGCTGCGACACGGCAGGAAAAAAAGAAAGAGAAATGGAATCCAACGATCCGACGGGACGATATTTCAGTGGAATCGAAAAATCAATTTATCAGAAGTACCGGTGCGGTCGCGTGATCACGCTTCGCTACGTGACAGGATGAGACGAAAAATATTCCGCGATAATCAATGAGCCAAAGGTGCACGGAGACGTGATAAAACGATGGCGAACACGGCAGCCGGGAAATAATGTCCGACCGACTATTCCGTCCGTTGCAAATAATTAAATTCGTTATCCGGTCGCGGTCGAAAGCATCCTGAAAGCACGCTGAAAGCGGGAATAAAAACGCGGCAGCGAGTTTGTTCAAGTTGACCCTTTGATCCGATCGTGGCGCGTTTTACGATCGCGTTATGAGTTTCGCGCGACCAACGAACTTGCTCTCTTTGAGAACACAAAACCGACCGGTTTCAAACAGTGTCACAGAGATTCCTCTCCCTTATAACACGATCACCGGTAAAAGTCTAACGATCCGTTGTCCGTAAGTTGTTTCCTAACTTCCATCCCCACCAACGGCCAGCGACCGCCGCGGCCGAACATTAACCACGCTCACCGAAAGGCAAACGAAGTTTTTAAAATCGGCTCGCTCGATGCAACGAAATCCTGGAATGCAATTTTTATATTTCGCGTGAAGCAACGTTTCGAATTCTCAAAGTTTAATACATATAGATTCTTTCGTACGTGACCGTTACGTCGATTAAGGTGTTTGTTTTATGATAGTGCCGTTACGTATGTTATTTATAGGATTGACGATGAAATTTTTAGATTAGGTTACCGCGAGTATTTTTAACGCTTACACATGTATCATCGCGTCCTATTGCAACATTTATCTTCGTCCCGTAACACGATTTTCTCAAGCGCCGATCAAAAAGACGTTAACGTACAAATTGATTTATCTTCCGAGACGAGGAACCTGAATTTTTCCTTCGTCTACTACGATTTCAGCGACACCTCGTGTATTACGGTCTAACGAAACTGTGTTTGCCAGGCCGGTAGCTGAGACGAGCATTAACGCGTTACGGACCCAAACGCGTCGCTAACTTTCGTCGCGCTCTGACATCCTCTATCATCCGAAGTCAAATATACCGGGAAATTTGCATACTTATTGAATCTAGTCTTTCAGAGGCTTTTCAGGGGTAAAGTGTCGGTTGTCTCGAAATTTCGCCACCGTTACACGTCGACGAAAAATAATTATCGCATATCCCGTCCGAACGTTAAATATTAACGTAGAATCGGTTATATCTACATTTTATCCCCTACGGATCAACCCTTTCGGTGTTTATCAAAGCGAGATACGCGGCGCGGTGTTTGCGTTTGGAAATTATTTTCGTTGCTTTCGCGTCTTAATTTCTCGCGGTGCGTCCGAAATCGATACATCGATACTTGCCGCCTCGCCGATAGATGGCACGGCGAACGGCCGCTTAAAAGCGAGCGTGTGATCGATCAGAGCGTGAAGTATCAAGGAAACTCTAGCGACACGAGGCGCGTAATAATTTTTTCTCCGGCAGTTCGTCACTCGTTTCTCAAGACGTACGTGCTCGTTCTTCATACGCCAGAGCTCTAATTACTTTGATCGATAGCAGCTGAATAAGCATAGCATGTGCGATGAAGCACGGTTGGTAAAAGCTAGGTGAAAAAACAGCTGCTCTCGCATGTGCCCGGCACAATGTCTTAATCGGAGTTGCATTGAAATTCAAACGACTGCGAGAGGCAGGGAGGGAGAGAGAGAGAGAGAGAGAGAGAGAGAGAGAGAGAGAGAGAGAGAGAGAGAGAGAGAGAGAAGGGGTGGGGGGAGATTTTTATCCGGGGCGGTTTTACCGCCGGATCCCACTAGACCAGTTTCTTGCAAAAGTCGTGCCGCATGCTGACGTATTTATAGAGGATTATCGCATATCTAAACAATACGTATCATTCCAACGCAGAAACGTATAATTCTTTCGCAATCGACCGCGCCACGCTGTGCCACGCGGAGAGAATAAAAGCTTACATTCGACCCCCCGATGTCTCGGATCGTTAACCCTCTTTGCATTAGCCGTTACTCAAAAAAAGCTTCGAGCAATTCAGATATGTAAATCGCACCGTTTACTCTGCCCGTAATACAGATCGCTCGATAGAATACGAGATTGAAGATGACGCGTGATACTTCTTCCGTGCAATTACCTAGTTATTTATTTTTCTTACCCTCGACGAATTTCCGGGTCGCATGAAATATCCGTCTTTCGTAAAATTAACCTTGCTCCGCATGAATCGCTATTTTGTCCGGGAAGATTAGATAACTGATTTACTTACAGCTTCACGTGGACTTTGCTAAATATAATTTTGTATATTTCATAGCGACGTATTTACGATTTTTTCACACCCTTAAATAGACGAGTGAAAACGATACCTTCGTATCTGTGATAACGAAATACTGCGCACAAACCTAGGTCTTTTCAATAGAAGAACGTTTGCGTGAAAGGGCAAACCATTTTGGTTAATTCGTTGTTCTCGTCCCTGCAGCATTTCCATTAACCGAGGAAAATTAACTAACGTCGAGAGAGATCAGCGCCGGGGATACTCGCTAATTCGCCTTTGTATATTTCTAGACAATAATTTACCCGGTTCTCTCCGCAGCGAGTGCCCTCCGCCGGTGGTTTCCCCGTGGACACGCAACCCTTTCGTGGAATGGCGCACCTCAGGGCCTGGCAGCTCTGAAAATGAAATGCGATCGTATTAGCGGGCTCGAAGTTTAAGGAAGGGGGTAGTTTCGTGTCGATTGCGATATCGTGGAACGATAGCCCGGCTACGAGTGTCGCTTATCTAAACGATGCACGATGGAACGTATTTTGCTAAAAGGATAAGGCAGGCGCGTACACGAGGTTCGCGAACCGGGCGGCAGATGGTGCCTCTTTACGGCCCACCTATATCTAGAGCCGTTTATCGCATTCGTACCGCACTATTCAATGACCAGTGGACCTTTCCAATTGCAAAAGAAATATCACACACCCTTTGAACGCGTCCGATATCACGTTAGGTTTGAAATACAATCTTTTTTATGTCGCGATCCAAATTGAAATTGGTCAAAGTATTAGTAAAATTTTAAATCAAAGCTCGAGTTGTCCAAGTCAAATTTTGCCACTACCAAAACTTTTTGAGAAAAATTTCTTGGTTGTTGATCTTCGGAGATTTCGAGACATCCAAGATAATTTATTTATTTCGTTCGTCATTAATTCCTTTCGTGTCATTAAAGAAAGATAGCCTCTTTCAGCTAAGATATTCAACGCAGATATTAAATGTAATTAGTGTGGTGAAAATAAATACACACATTTTAATGTATCAAACGTAGATAAAGTAAAGGTGTAATGTATGCAATAACATGCACGTTTTTATAAGTATAACAGCGAACGTTACTTTTATCCTAAGCAGCTTGCATGTTCTTATTAAATACAGGAATGAAGTATACGAACCATATCGCTCCTAGTGATCCGATAGCCCTAGCGTAAACGGTTAAAAAGTAACCGACTTTCCCGCGCTTTTCGCACGAGTATCATGACCGATGCGCAATAAAAATGTCAACGCGTACACATACCCCCCGGTGCAAGCTTTTGTCCGTGAAAGCAAACAGCCAGACGAATTTAGCTAATCCCGTATGCGCGTACGGCTTAATTAACTCGGCGAAGTCGTAGAACAAAGCTAAAAGTGTTTACACCGACCTCGGCTCCTAAAACACGAATAACTTAACGAACAAATGCAACACGTTAACGAAACCGCGGCCGGTTCACGCAATTACGGGTAAACTGTCTTTTGTGCAGCAACGAGAGAAGGTCGGGGAAAAAACGGGTATCTTTGTTGCCACGGTGCCGTGTGGCACAAAGTGACGCGAGCAAACACTGAACGACGAGGGCGCACGTTAACGCGTTTATCACTGGCCCGGCCCCTCTAAAAACAATGTCGTTCGATGAACAAACAGGCCGCACGCTCCGAATTTTCGTTAAGCTCGTTAACTCCTCCCTGTCGCCTCGCCGCGCTCGTATTTATGTTTTCGCGTTTAATTATAAAATTACAACGGCTCGGTTGTTGGCCCATCATCAACCATTCCGAATGACGAAATAATGAGGCTGTTAGGCCGATAGATGGCGGCCGTTCCGCTTGCCGATCCTCCGCCCCGTTAAATCAATCGCCGCGCCAACCTTTGAAGTTATGAAAACGTTAACTCCGCGGCCCGAGGACGCGTACGGTGCGGATTCGGCGTTAATCGAAACCAGCGTAACGTACGCGGTCCTTTCAATTTTCCTTCCCGACGAGGAGTCTCTGCGAAGCTGCATATTTTCTTCGTCGCGACGAAATATGAGGGAAATATAAAGGATATGGAGTTCCACGTCGGCGCATAATATAACGCGGAAAATAAGGTTGAGGAAGAGCCGCGTAACGTAATATCGCGGTTGAAAATTGGGGCAAGCCGGGGAGAGAGACAACCGGGTTTCCAGGGGAATATAATACCGGGATAATTAAGTTTGTTTCCTTACGATTTCCAGGTCGCATTGTCGCGAGTCCAGGGTGTACTCTATCCGACACTGGTCATCCCCGTCGTACATCACTCCTGGAAGCAGATCCATCCTGGTGTACTTGTAATTTCGCGTGTCCTCCAAGCAGAACCCCAAACCTGCTCTGCAAGAGTTAAGCCTTCTTACAATCTGATTTTATCTTTTGCAATTTTTGAAAAATTAAGACAGCGTAAAGAGGTTTCTTTTTAAGAAGACTATAATATAAGCTACCGTTAGGATTTCAGCTCTGATGAGAAATTAAAGTATCAATTTCTAGGCTTTCTTGACATAAAAACATATCCAACGTATTGTAATATTTTATTATATTTTTTTTTCACGCATGGAACTTTATTTTCTTTGTATGTCAAAGACTTAAAACAAATAACCAAGTTTGATGAGAGCATGAGAATTTTAATGACGCGAGGGACAAAAGTATACGGTTCGCTCTAAAGTTCTGGAGGAAATCCAATTTTATCGCAGAAAATTTAAAGCGTTCTCTGTCAACAAGGTTCTTCGCCGCTTTTAAAAATGAATGAGAGCAAATGCAATCTCAAGTCGATCTGATAAAGTTCCGTTACTGTAGAATGCAGCTTCTTACTCGATATACGAGTTCAGCGAATTCCTCGAACACTTGGACCACCTTTTCGTGACGTACATGTTTCCGGGGTACATGACCGTCGTTTCGATGTACCCTTTTTCGCGACGAATAATACCCGGGCAGCCATTTTCCTCTTCGAGGTCGTGCGACATGCCTAACCTGTTTATATGAATAGTTTTAAAATATCAAACAAATAACTGCTCGCACAAGATAAAAATCGAAAAAACACCTTATAACAGCTGCTTTAAATTTCTTTCGCATAACTCGTGTACTCGCAATTTTGTTCACGTTTCGTGCATCGAGATGAACTTCGAATGACTTTTAAGCGACCTTCAAACCCCGTTTTGATATGCCTTCTATTTTCGCGCGAGGAGAAAAGGTCATCGAAGTGACGACCTAGTGGAATTAAGAAGCAACTTTTAACAAGATAAACCTCGTTATTAAAAATATTTAAAATCAGGGTTACTCGAAGGTCATTTAAAAGTCACTTAAAGATCATCTTGATGCGAGCTTCGAACAATGTACTTAAAACCACATGGTTCGTTACGCTCCATGCCCTTTAAACTCAACCAAGTCAGCTGTGTTCGTCCTTTAAAGGAACTTTCGTTGAACCGTGTGTTTAAATGATTCAAATCGACGCAGACGTTCGAAGTTATCACGTTAACGGTGACAGTAGGTTACGATGTTTCTCATCTTGCCACTTTTAATCTTCTCGAGCTGCTACATCCGAACTATAATACCTCAATCCCTGTATACTCTCGGTGGGAGAGGAACAGGAGGAAACGGAAGAAGAGAAAGAAGAATGGAAGTTGTACGTGTGTCCGATGTGATGGGCAATGTGGTATCCGGTGTGCAGGCCAACGTCGTTTATAACGGCAGCACCTTTCAGAGGGTCGCAAGTCCCAGCGATCGTGGAGGCACCGGTGAAACCGCACGTGCTCGGCGAATCACAAATGTTACTCCTGGCCAAACGAATGAGCGTTCAACCCCGTTCGAGGTTAACTTAGACTCGCGTAACATTAATTCGAACGCAAGGTACTTTGTAATCAGAATAGCGCAGTCGTGGTGATTCGGGTGCGCATCGTTGCCTGGGTTAATCATTTGCTGCCACTCTTGGAAGTATCTCAGAGTACTATTCGGGTCTCTAGTTGTCGACAAATTCATCTGCGAGGTTTAATACGAAGATATACGATATTCAATAACAGCACTGGCATAAATTAGAAAGAAAGAAAAGTAGAGTAGAATTTCGATAATCCAGTATGCACGGGAGTTTTCGAGTGTACGGTTATTGGATTCAGGATCTTCTTAAGAGGGAGCTAAATGACGCGTAGATTATTGGACACCGAATTATCGAAGGTCTGCCGTGCAGAAAAGTGTAATGTATAAAAAAAATACCTCATCTTCCTGGACGCGAAGTCGTATAATCCTAACTACGCTCAACTCCATCGATATTCCCAGACTATCGTCGTGCAACAGTCCCGCAGCCTGAAATAATTCGAAAATGAACATCTTTGGTGCGATTATTAGCAAGGTTATTAGCAAGATGGACGAAAAGATACATAAAATATGAGAGGTTTTTTTCGAAAAGGCTCGGCAGCCTTCTGTCTATTTTTAACCCTTAATGTAAGGCAATTAAGGGGAAAGTAGGGCAAAGTTTAGTACCATGTTGAGCAGCGTCAGCGCGTAATTCTCGACGTCGAAATCCTGGCGATAATCGAGAACGGTCTTGTCGAGTACCAGCAGCAGTTCCATCGTGTAGGATTTGGCCTGCTTCTTAGGTGGGTGGCTTTTCTGCGAACTGAAAGCGCGCTTGGCAATGGTTTTGGCCATATTGCCGGTGACATTACAGAGAATCTCGGCGTTCCTTCCGAATTCGTCCGGTCTCTTTTTGTAGACGACATGCGGGTGCTCCGTTTCTTTGGTAAAGTCATGACCCGCCACCGGCTCGATCGTGTACCACGATCGTTTCGTTCTAATATATCCGGCCTGGAGATGAGAACACCGAGATTCCTTCTAGTCAGATTTATCTTACGCCACGGGCCAGGCCGCGATATTTGTTCGAGTCGTTTGAAAGCTTTATACGGCGGGTTGCCTCCCTTAATCGATTTAAAAACCTTATTCCCCTGTTTCCGCCACACCCGTCGCGTTCCATCTCCATCGCCGTTTTGCAAACTTCGCTCCGCCCGGACTTTTAATTTCCGCTTTACTACACGCAAAAATTTCCTATTTCTTTTCGATCGCGCGCGCGCACTAACGCGCAGTAGGACCTCCATTAACTGGCTCTCGATTATTCGCAATCTCGCGTCCGTTTTCGCGATAGCTCTCTCCTCGGTTTACTCGTCCCGTAACTGGTCGCGTGGCTGGAAAACAAAGGAAACGGATGAAATTCGAACGGACAGAGATTCGCTTCTAGCTAGGGAATAAAAGGAAATAGATGTTCCGAGAAGAGAAAGTTTGATACCCGTATGGAAAATAGGTTTCCAGTTATCTGGCCTTGGGCTACCGTCGAGCCGGTTAATCGAAGTCCTACCGTAGTTTCACGGAATCTTTAGCCTGCGCTGAAAAGTTGGGTTAGATCTAGTTCGAGCGGACGAAGCGCGATACCTCTCTAGGTTTCAAACGACCAATCGATGGCGGATAAAAATGGCGTACTAACGAGGCCGTAACAAGTGGAGAGGGCGCTGTTCCCCGACTGGCCGTGGACACGGCCTTGGTAGTGACACTGGGCATCGTGTATCCCTCTCAGTTTCACATTCCTCAGGAAATCCGAGTTCTTTCCACCTTTGGTCGCCCTCGATACTCCGTGTTCCTCTATCGCCGCACCTGAATACAAAATTCATGTAGTTCCTCGGAACTGTAGGAAAGAAAGTCTGCGATGATAGTAGGTCGCGTTACAGTTTCTCCCATAGTCCAAGACAGATCGTTCGCTCGGGGTTACCGCTAGGGCTATTACTCCATTTCAAATGCAAATTTCCTTGTATTTTTTAACCAATTCATCGCGAGAAACCGTATTGTTGCGAATCGATCGAACGGAAGTGCGAACGCTAGGCACCGATCTGATAGAAGGCAAACGTTCTCGAGGTTTCTTTTTTCCGGGGTTACTCGGGCAAATTAGCATAGACAGCCGAGGAGATTTTCTACTTGCCTGGAGCAACGAGACGGGAATTGGGCCGGAGCTCGAGATGGTGATCCTCGTGGTCGATTTGCAAACGGTAGTGAACAGCGTCGTCCGGGATGGTACCCGTGGCGGTTCGATCGGTGTAGAAGGAACGCTTGAAGTGATGAGGTATTTGATGCGACACGAACTTTCCATCCGAGCTGACTTTCCTTGGCACCACGATCTCGTACCCGCTCCGCGTGTTACGCCCTTGAAAAATGAATCCTCGTTATCAGCCTGTCGCCACCCGCTCGATAGCGTCTCATCTAGCAGGGGAACATCTTCCATCCGACTCGAATTCAATCAATTATTCCACGGAGAATACCAATTTTCGGCCCGCGGCCGGAATCCACCAAGATTCGCCTTTCCCCTTCGGGATACGCGTCTACAGCCTTCCTACCACCCTTTTCTCCGCTCGATCGTTAAGATTAATTCCTTCAACGATAATCTCGCTTCGCGTTATCTGCAATTCCTCAGTGTTACGGGAAATCTTCCTGTAACACGATCGATAGGTTCCTAGAAAATCCTGCGTCGAGTAATACCGTGTTATACGAGACCCAGAGACGGAAAAGGGGTTGCGTTCCGGAAATTTAATGAAACGAAAACGAAAGGTAGCCTTTTGTACGTAGAGTTAGCGATTGTTTAGCAACTGTTTACCGATGTTTAGCGATTAATTTCAAACATCCACTTTCCAATTTCCAACGTTATATTCCTGAATTTCTCTGAATTTCAATTTTGCAACAAATTTTATAATTCCAGAATTCGTGTCTCTGATTTATTTTTGGATTTATGTATTTTTACACGTCGCGATTATGCGCTTGAAAATCA
>NIJG01000079.1:636871-657876 GCA_002201625.1 Euglossa dilemma | reverse complement strand
ACGTAAATATAGTTTATGAATCTAGGGTTAATTCCTTTTTTGATTTAATTTAATTTTTTTTCTTAAATTCCTTTAAAATAAAATCCTGGCGCCCAAGACAAGACGCTATAAATTTCCTTGGCCGTGAATAAATTAAATTTCCTTTCAATTTTTTAATTTAATTTATCACAATTTGTCACAACATTTTCGCTAAATAAGATTCTTTCTAAAGTCTTCTTCGTGTCTTTGTCTTGTTTTTATATTCTCTTGGTAGCTTTAAAAAATATTGTAATTAAAATAGATTCACAGAGAGTTGTAATAAAATTTTTAGCAGCGTACCGATATTTCATCGTAGAAGGTATTGTTTATGGCGTACAAAGGGATGTATCATTTTTGTTTCAGGTTGACGGCGAGGCTTGTCGACTGTTGCCATCGATTATAACTTTGAAATTGCTAAACAAAGCGACGATGCTAGCGAAACGAAGGAACGCAGGCAAACCTCAGCAGGACGTGAAACTGGATAGATTAAAGCTACCGGTAATGAAGATCAAGATGTCAGATTACGAGAGATATCACCACGACAAGGATATGTTGAAGAAGGCCGCGGTCATGTGGATTGCGGATCCACTTGATCTCGACGCTGCTATGGATTTAGAATCCTTGAGGAAGACACTGGCGAAAGACTATAATATGGACACTTGTTGCTTCCTCGACTGTAAGTACCACTGTACAATGTGTTTACTCAAACGATTTGCAGGATTTTCTGGTCACTGTTGATAATATGACAGTGAGAAATTGTTAACGAAATCCTATCCATTATATCTGGCTAATGTAAAACAATAACAGTCGTTTCTACCGTTAAATTTATAAAATTAAATTCGATTTAACGTTAGGTAGTTCGTTAACAACTTCTTACATTGTATTAGCATAAATGAGCAAAATTGAAACCTATTGTAAGCCCTGTATTGTATGATAAACTTTGAATTACGATTTAAATTATATCGCATTATTGTCTAAATCAATTTTCAGCGTGCACAGCAGAGCGATTCTTCAGGATCGATAGAGCCCAAGAGCAACTCCATTACGTGACCGATGTAGCTGTCGAAGTGCTGTATCTTCTCGAGGAGAGCGCAACCAATCAATCTACTGAGCTTGAAGGAACGAAGATGTCCGCGAGTCAAGAACCGGAAACAGCTCATCCGTCGCCAAGGTACTCCTTTTCGTTCATCGAATTGGAAATTCTTCTTCCGTTCGTCTACGGTAGACTCATTGTGATTGCTCTGTCGTATGATCCTTCTTTTGATGCCTAATGAATATCTCATTGTACGTTCTTATCCTTTTATATTTAAACAACACGTTAAAGCTGTTGATTGAATCACGATGTTATTTTCTGTTGAACTTAGTTTGACTGTTCAGGACCATCGAAGAGTAAATTTGATCATAATGTTTAAGAAACTGACTTTGTTTCCCTTCTCATTTGTTAGCTCTTTCATCTGAAATATCTGTATTGTTTAAAATTTTCAAGTAATCGTTTTGTATTTTCCTTTACCGAGAATTTGCTTAAATTCCAATTAAACTGTATAAAATGTCTTCTAAAAAGGGCTACTTGAGGTGTTTCTGAAAATCAAAGGAACGGTTTTGAGCAGCCAATTCATTTTAGATAGAGAATTATATTTATTTTATACTACGTAGTGATTTGTATATCTTTCTTCTATCTGTATTACCTATAGCGAATTTATTAATTAATTCCGTATATAATAACAATCACCAAGAGCTACACAAGTATGACACGTAGCCTCGCATTAATACCTTGTTTGAACCTTTTATTGCCACTTCACACATTCGTCCGTGTGTCCATGATATCTGTAATGGTAATGCAATCCTATCATTAGATTAATAGAAAGAACGTGTAATATAGCGAAGAACGACCAACAACAAATGCAGCCATGACAGGAGAGCAGCCCAAAGAAGAACAATCTAAAGAAACGTCAAAGGCGCAGCCAGCTGCGAAACCTCAGGATGCAGCGCCTGAGACACCAGTTGAAGGAACATCTAAACCACCAGCTGAAGCACCATCCAATGCACCGGCTAATAAACCAGCTGAGACACCAGCTGAAACGAAAACACAGGACAAGCCTCAGGATACTGCGAAACCTCACGAATCGATGAGTAAAGACGCGTCTCAGGGTACATCTCCGAACATGAAAAAGGAGGAGAAGGTATCTGGAGACGCGAATAAGCAAAGCAGTTCCTCAAAAACCATCTCTGCGACTGTTGCCTCTCAGACGCAACGTCAGGCACCACCTATCTTCATTAGGTGAGCTATTATATCTTACTTTTCACACATTTAATGTAAATTTACCAGTAGATGGATGTGTAATTTAATAGAAGTTGAAGTGAATGATAAGGAATGGATCTTATAGAGATTCTATGTAATGTAATTCCATGTAATGTTCTAGAATTTTTCTTTTTCTTTCACTGCACCATGTGCTAAACATTTTCTATTGAAGAGGTAAGAGTTGTTTATTCGAGGACCAAGTGAAATTAAATATATTTTGTAAAACGTTACTATTTTTGTCTAAAGCAAATTGAAATCTCTATCTTAAATAATAATACCTTTGATTACTCGCTTGGTATTCCTCTTAGTTGCATTCCTCTCAAAACAAACCTGCATCCATTCAGTCCCAGACGTATGACTGACCCCCTATAGAGAAGCTCTAATTTGGTTAAAGAACCTAGTAACCCCCTTTCATTTGACTTCTATTCCAAAGGAATGGTAGCCACTGCTGTGATGCACATTAGTGAATAATGTACATCACGCTCTCTCTCTCTTGCAAATGTTTCTCTGAATCAATGAAATAGAGTACCCTTTGAGAATATTTACCTTTACACTTTAATTTCTTTCCTTTTGGTTAACCAAGCATAGCTTCAACGTTTCACCTGTACCATTTCCTCAGAACTCGATACCTGTGTGCTGTTATACTGCATAGAAATCAAGTAGTCAGAAAGAATTATCGTTCGAATAACCAATTGGTTATTATTGTATCGGTACACGAAAGCTATAAAAAGCATCAAATTGATTTGGGTTACAGTCCACGAGATAGACTCTTTAGTCTGAGTTCCGAGGTCCATACATTTAACACGAGATTACTGGAGAAGGCCAGCGACGGTATTTTGAAAGCAGCGAAAATCGGTGATCTACAGGCTTTGAATGAACTACACGAGAAAGGATACTCCCTTTTATCCATCGACTCCTCTGGACAAACTGCTCTTCACATGGCCTCGAGATACGGTCACAAGGATATTGTCAGATATCTCATCGCTTGCGCACCACCGACTATCCTCAATATGATTGACAACGACAAGTAAGTCGATCCTAATTTATAATTCTCGACAGAATTCAAACAGATGAACACAGGCGAGAAGCATAAATGACGCGGGGTTCCCTCTGACATTTCAGAGGTCCAACATTTAGCTTGATCTTTAGCCAGACTGGCCTAAGCATGAATTGGAAAATTTTTTGCTCGCATTTTAAAGTCTGTTTACCACGAAACGTAGCGTCGATCAAAGAAGAGGTTTATTCCTGGCGCGTAAATAAAGGGTAAACAAAAAAAAGAGGCCTGTGCTTTCTAATTGCAGAGGTCAGACCGCTCTGCACAAAGCGGCTCAATATAAGCGTCGTTCCATTTGCTGCATGTTAGTGGCTGGCGGTGCTTCTTTAATCATCAAGGATCGACATGGCTACACACCTCGCGATTTAGCCTTGCAAGCGGAGGATCGTGACCTCGCAGCGTATTTATGCAGTGAGTGTTTTGATCTTTTTCTCCGGATGTCCGCGTTTTACCAAGCAAAACATTCTCGTGTTAAATCGTGTTAGAAAATGAGGGTTGGTTAGGAGGTATAAAAGTCCAAGTTAATAATATTACCGGGTAAAAGTGAAGGAAACATTTCTTTTTCCGCGTAATACTTTATCAAATGAGAGACGCTATTTTTTATTCCATTTCTCCCTAATTAGAAAATTTCTTTCTCTCGTTATCCTAAATAAGCGTCGAATCGAATGCAGAGGAAACGTTTTCTTCTATTCTTACTTTGAAAAAGCATTACTCTAAGGGTCTCGTATACAAGGTGAGTTGAAAAAAAAAGATCCTGCAGTCACAGCTTCGAGTCATTTTTATTCATAGTAGTTTTCGTTTTGATACAATCTTCTATAAATTCTCTATATTTTGAAATAATTTTACAAATTTAAAAAATACATAGTTCAGGTGATACGATAGGTCGTGGTGGGATGTTTTCTTTAAACTTTCCTTCCATCGGCAACTTCGAATAAATTATTTATCCGCTTTATTTACCCCGTGCTCGAAGGTTCTCGCAATATGAAAAACCGTTGATAAGAATACGCAAAAGTTTTCTAAAGAACTACCCGTTAGTGTTCTCCATTGGAGGAAGCCTTTGAAAGCAGCTATTTTCCCTACGCGACTTTTAATGGTTACTCCATCAGACATTCTATCAAACTGAAATCCTTTTTGTCATCGTAACTCCGCTGGATCGTTAAATTGGCATTGTTCGCTGATATATAGGTCAAGAGGAGTTCCAGCTGTCAACGGAAGATATGGAGAATGCCCTTTGACCTCCGGCCGTAATTGGTAGGGCCTGAGCTGATACAGAGTAGATTGCGTTGGAACATCCGATGGAACAACCGGACGAAGATCCAGGTGAACAAACGTTATGGACATCGGTTATCAACGACACACGTTTCTTTCCACTCTCGCGTAAGTCGCACGTGATAAATCGATACTTCTTTCATCGATATATTAGCCATCCTAATGTGTGTTTACGAAGGTATTCTCCAACCTTTCTCGTCTAAGCCTCGAGATCCCTTTTTCGCGTGCAAATTAATTGCATTCTGCAATAGGCGAATTGTACACGCGTTTCACACAGTTTACGGATTTTTCCATCGATTACGAGCCTCTACATGCATACACGTAAATATGTATATGTATATTTCGAAATCGTACCCTCGCATAGCCACGCGGGGGGAAAGTGTACATTGCGTACGCTCCTTTCCTCTCGAGCCTCGTCTTACCTCGACCACGACACGGCACGCGAGCCGTGTTTCGTTCGCGATCTTCGCGAAGATAGTCGCGCGAATGAAGTAACACGCCCGCAGATGATACAAGAAAAATTACCCAGCGAGGGATTTTTCTTCCTGCTCATCCGCGTTGTCGATGTTGTAAAACGTAGCCGCGAGTTACGAAGCGTGGCGGGATTTTACGGGTACGACCCGAAAAACACCGAATTAGTGAGAGACCAGGATCAAAGAGATGAACGATAATCGGAGATTTACTCGTAGCTAATGTTNCGAAGCGTGGCAGGATTTTACGGGTACGACCCGAAAAACACCGAATTAGTGAGAGACCAGGATCAAAGAGATGAACGATAATCGGAGATTTACTCGTAGCTAATGTTATAAAGACTAATATCTTCACGTATTCGTTTGTATGGTTTTTATTTTATATTTTTCTACGTTCCATTCCTAGATATTACGAGTTGGCTGAGATATATAAGTAAACTATCCTTATCGATTTAGCGCTGTTGTTCTACGTAGACGCGATTTTTACATTTTTCACCTCCGCGGCTAGTGACGCCATCGCCTTCTTTCCTCGCGGAGTACACGGAACCTTAGGGGTAGTTGTTCACAGAGTTGGACAGAATTTTTCGTTCCAGTTATTCGTTCGACCGTTCAGTTCGTTAGGATCGATTACACGAATTTCTTTTGCCCGTTCGCGTTGCAGTTGCGCGGATGATATAGATACACAGTTATGATCGTTCCTCGCGTGAGTTTTCCCTCTTTATGAATCGCTCTATCAACCCGTGTTCGAGGAAACGTTTTTCATTATTCATCGCCGACCAGCGCGGGATGCATGTTTCATCGTGATAGCCGTTTGTTGAGTTTAGTCGAAGGAAAGGAAGTTTCTATCCGACTCTGCTGTGGTATCCAAGCGTTCACTTTACCGTGTCGTTGAATTGTTCTCTTCGCTTGTTCTAGGATACCTCGTTGCATCGGGTACACATATCTTTTTCTATATAAGAAAAAAAAAAGTGTCGCGTTAATATACATATATTATACATATACATATATTTTCTACGTACGTTAAATACTGATATAATATTTATTGTCCTTAAGATACAAACGTTTCTTCACCATGCTGTTTTTTCTTGTCCGTAAACATTCGTCGAACTTCTTGGCACTGCTTGGACACACGTAGACATACACACGTCAACCTACGAATACACGCATGTACACATACGAATTCAGCGAAGAAAGGAGGAAATTATCGAAGACGAAGCAAACGGATTTGATAATATGAAAATTTGAAAGACATACATACGGATAGCTGGATTAGGATGAACACAATCGGCTGTAGAAGCTTCGTGCACAGGATCGGGGTGATATAATCGATTTAGCTTGTTCGCGTGGTCGTCTGAAATTCAATCGACATGTTTTCTAGTATTATATATAATATTAAAATACAATCAGAATTCTCGTAAAAGAAAACATCGATTCAAACGAAATTGTGCCAATCAGTCGATGAACCGATCGAACCTTAAGTCGTGTTTTCATGCGTGCAATAAGCGTAGATTTCGTGGTTGAAACATTTTTTTTAGATCTTCGATACTTTTTTTCATATTCCCAAAAAGTCATTCCATTCTTCCGGTACCGGTTATTCCGTAAAAATAAAAAATATCTTTAATATTTTCTTTAGCATACGAGTTCAATTTCGAACGAGTACGTTTCGAGTAAATTATTAAAAATTAATCCTAGAGATCTTAAAAGAATTTGCGAATTGCGCACATGTAAACGCTGCTTAAGGATTCCATTATCGTTAAGAGATCCATTGTATCGCGTCGATCCTGAAGGATTCTATTTATTCGGAAATTAACGGAGTCTTCAAGATACCACGAGTATCGATGTTCACCCATTTAAACGATATTAATCGATCGAGAAAAAAAAGGGAAACAAACAAGCAGAGGTCGAAACGAAAATTAGGGGTGTGATTAGGGAAGAGGTTATGCGCTCGAAGAAAAGAATAATCGTAATTAAGAATTATCATTATCGGTACCAAAATGAAAAAGGGGATCAACGTACGAACACCAATTAGCTTTTAAAATGACGGTCTATCGTCGCATTATACTGTTACTAGACTACTCTAATTTTACTGTCGAATTATATCGTGTAACGTGTATATATATATAGTACTCCTTCGAGCATTATTAGTCCTTACGGACACGTGAGATCGTTTTCAAACACAATGGAGTCACGATGATATACCTGTAAATGTTTGCCAGGTAAGTTAACCATGTTGGACACTCGCGAACACGTTCACGAATGTTTAATATTAAATACTCGACTCGATTCGCGGTAGTATAAGTATTTAAATAACCACCTACGAAAATTGTATTATAGCGGATAATAGTTTCTCGTTTCAAGCGTATCGTGTGTACCTCTTTTCCACGCTATTGTCAGGGGAGGCGCCACCTTTCATCCCCAGTTTTCCATTATTACGATTTACGTATTTTTATTATTAAAAGGTGATCCAAGGGATTCGCAAGAAACGATCCTTAAAAACCGCTTCAACGATTTTACGAATCTAGTTGTTGTAGTTCTCTTTTCAGCAAGAGAAAGCGAAATCTTCGAAATCAATCGACCCGAGATCGATGTGTTTAAACGTAGAAGAATATCCTGCGAAATGTGAATTCGTCTAAAAATTTCTCACTCGAACCTAACCTCGAATTTAGCCACGTTAGTTAGCGCGGGAGAAAAAGGAAAGAAAGAAGAGAAAGAACATTGTAAATGGTAAATCGACTCGAATTAGTCGAGAGAAATCGTATTCGCGCGTGTCCGCTCCTCGTGTGTCTTTATTCTCTCTAATTAAACTGATATTTTTAATGATCGAGTTAGAGAAGCTGTGCGGCGGACATTCGCGCGTGCGCGTACGGCCGCGTGGCAAGTAAATTAATTGTAAGTATATCAGTAGTATACAGGTATCTAATAACGATGGTGAAATCGATTCTAGAAATGCCTTCGAGCGTAAGATACGTTGTTCTGATTATTTTTTATATGTAGTGTAATCACGATGCCTTTGTAATTCTATCCCGGGGAAAAAAACGCGCGACGTTCATCGAACGAACGATCGAACTTTTCCATTATATTTAATGTCCCTTGTTATTTAACGAAAACGAACGTGATCCTTCGCGCAATGAACGTCGCAATGCCTTCGAGCGTAAGATACGTTGTTCTGATTATTTTTTATATGTAGTGTAATCACGATGCCTTTGTAATTCTATCCCGGGGAAAAAAACGCGCGACGTTCATCGAACGAACGATCGAACTTTTCCATTATATTTAATGTCCCTTGTTATTTAACGAAAACGAACGTGATCCTTCGCGCAATGAACGTCGCAATGCCTTCGAGCGTAAGATACGTTGTTCTGATTATTTTTTATATGTAGTGTAATCACGATGCCTTTGTAATTCTATCCCGGGGAAAAAAACGCGCGACGTTCATCGAACGAACGATCGAACTTTTCCATTATATTTAATGTCCCTTGTTATTTAACGAAAACGAACGTGATCCTTCGCGCAATGAACGTCGCAAAGATTTAGAGAAGCATGATAAAGAGGAAGCTAGAGCTATACGCTAAAACAAGCTCTGTAATATTAGTTGATCGTTTTATTTAATTCGAAGATAGCTCCGTTTATGTTAAGCCGAACGAACAATATTTTCCACCTTTGTTATTGTACATCGTGATTGTAGGCACCTGTGTAAGGTTTCGATTCGTAGAGCAAACGTTTTTTTTTCAGGAATTGGTCCGCGATAAAAGAAGGTTATTGTGATCGTTCCGACGTTTCTTGTTTCACGAAAGATTCTTATGACGATAAATCGTTCGATCTAAGGAGTTTTAAATACTTCGTCGTGTTATTACGTAAATTATAAGACATCCTTTTCTTATTTCGTCTATCGTCTGCTAAAAATCGCGATGCACTCGAATCGATTCAATTACACGGAGATTTCGATGCATGCTCGCGTAAACTTCCTTATCGATCGAGTTGGGCACCGGTTATAATACGAATTTTGCACTTTTTGAATCGTAAATCACACTCGTATCGGCGTGTAAATGTCTGAAAAGAATATTTTGCTAGATCTTAAGCGAATCCATACAGAGATACGATGATTAATAACTTGTCGACAAATTTATGGTAACGGGGTTACAATAAGCTAATGCTCGATGATGATGTGATCAATCAATGGGGGCAGAGGTTAACAAAGGTTGAATGAGTAATAGCGTTATAAATGTTAAAGTTCAATTCCATTGATAGCCTACAGAGGTTCCGCATTCATTTTAAGGTATTATTGAAAATATGAATAGTATATTTACTGCAGAGGACATTCGTCTGAATTATTGTGAAAATTAAAGTAAAATAGCAGTAACTTCAATTTTAAAATAGTACAGTATTATACTTAACTGTTGACAGAGATGAAATCAGAAATACCTGCTAATATTTCAAACTGCTAACATATAAATTTCAATCCACCTGTTCCTCGCACCAGTTCCGATTCCACGGTCGATAATTGTCTCGATAAAAATTTAATTCTTTTCGAGGATGTTCTCGCTACAATGGAAGGCATAATTCTATTTTATACGTTATCCAATATTTTCTCGTCAAACCGTGTACATATCGGCGAATCTCCTATAACTATTATTGAAATCTCAAATAATCGTAATTTAAAATATTGAACTTAAAAAAGAAGAAAACGAACACGATCGGTTACCTCTAGAAACGTTTGTCTTTTTAAAAGCTATCCGTGACGTTTTATTCCAATATCAGTAGCTAATTTGTTCATATGTGCGTGTATAAGTGTATTTTTACCAAGATTATTGCATTAGGCGACGGCCAGGCAAGGCTAGTTCAAATTTTCAAGAACGAATTCGAATTTTCTTATCTCCAGGGAATTTCATTGTATGCGTGATGTTTTTTAAGTAGTCTTTCGCTGCTTCTTTTTATCAAACTACTCGTCTCTGAACAGAACAGGACCATTCGAGATTCTCTTTGAACTTTCTGAAGTTAATCTTAACCTTCAACCTTCGTCGACATTTAATAACGAACGTGACTGCTATTCTTCCTTTCTTCTTTCTGTATCTATACTATTTCTTTCTTTGCTGCTTTTTTTTCTAAAAGCTATTGATCAACATGAAATCGTCCTATCGTGAGTTCATCGCGTCACGGTGTTTCTTAGAAATTCGAAACTAAGTGGTAGTTGAAGCATCTATACCGTGACTATTAACAATATGACCTTTGACTTTCAAATTTTACTGTCGAAGGGGAGTATTTTCGCAATATGCAAATCCAGTGCATTGACGTTTTCAGTTATTGATGTTTATTCGATGCACTCTGAAATGAAAGATTTTAGAATAATAACACGTCACATGCCACGTCGGGCAACGATAATTGACAGTAAACTAAAATTTATACTGTATTTGTATTTTATCATATTACCGTAACTATAGAATCATTGCAGCATAATTTGTAATATTTGCATCAATGATAATCAAAAGTAAAATTTTATCATATAAATAAAAATATTCCGGAGATGCGTTTAAAAGGAGATAAATGTGCCAAGAATTTAAATCTATACTTTACCTATTCCAGTTTTAATTGTCATGATTTTACGTTTACTATGAATCTTTTCGTAGCATGACATACTTAATGAGAATCTCAAGAAACACTGTAACGCACGATTAGACTTCATCATCGAGTATAATTCTTCAAGTATACTCCTAAAATGTATATAAAAATAAAATGTAATACCGATGCATACGTTTAATCTCGCCAGATACATATTATTATCTAGGTCTGTTTTAAAAGTAATGAGACTGTATCTTTATAAGTCTGATTGATAAGTCTTGGTCTTTAACAAAGAACAAGTGAAGCTCTATAAAATGTAAACTATATTAAAGTATTCATTTTATTTATTTATCTATTTTCAAAAATCTTTGTTCTTGTGACTTCTTTTCACTTCGAAAAGAAAAAGAAATACCTGAAAGATTGTCATTTTCGTGCAATTGAAAGCATTCAAAAGGCCGTGATCGACTAAGTGAACGTTCTAAAAGACGGCTTCCAGTATCGTTTCAAAAAGAGAGAAAAATATTTCTATCGGTGTATCACTTTCCAAGAGAGAGCTGCTTTGAAGGCGGCCACTTCGGTTCTTCGAGATGTAACGTAGAAGAATCATAAATATAATCTCATTACTTTTAATCCAGGCCAGTTATATATTATCAAGTCAATTCACAAGCAATGCGAATATATAAAAAAATGGAGATATGAAAATCAATGAAAGAAAACGTAGGAAATTAGTAGATGCATAGAGAATCGTTTAAAAAACTAAAACTTTAAAAGAATATATTACCGATTAACAGTGTCAAATAAATTGATTTACATGGCTCATTTAAAACGAAAAGAAAATATTCGCATTATTTATGATATGATCTGATATATATCTGTCGGATTTTTCGAATACTTAACGAAGAGAAGAAAAATCAATGCCTTCTGGGGTCTGTGACCGTCTATCGGGTTAACAGAAAACTGGAACCTACGAAGATAGAAACGAGAGATGTTCCCGAAAGTTCGAAAGTTTCCTTCTAGCCAAATTGACTTATCGGTCGATAAGTATTTCCCATCGATTCCCCTTGAAAAAGAAAACTGTCCTCTTCGTCGTCGATCATGGAACCGTGTGCTTAACGCTCGGTTTTAGTATTAATTGTTAGGGGATAGTCGATGATTTGAGTGGAGTTTCGGGATCGAATCGAGCCTGCAGCGATCGATCAGTCGAATCCCTCGGATGTCTCGATAGTAACCTTAGATCCAATGATAATAAACATTGCGCCCAGTGCTGTAGGTAGAAAATTGAATTTGTGTGCGGTGATTCGGATGCTCGTGCGATTCGAAATTAACATTTAATTCTAAGAAAATTTTCTAACAAAAAAAAAATACCTGATTTTTGTGGGGTATCGATGCAGTTGCATCTGGATGATGTGCGAGTCTTGAGATGGAGTGGTTTTTGGATTTTGGTTTTCAATGGAATACAGGTTTGTGGTTTTTCTCGAACACTTTCTAATCCTTCGCGATGAAAGTTGCTATGTAAAAGATAGGACATGTTTGTGTTCTAAAAATAAATATTTTTCAAGTTATCAACTAATATCAGAAAAAATTAAACGTAATATTTTATTTGTATATATACCAAAATTCTGTGTATCATTGAACGAAAACTGAAGACATCCTGAACTATATTATGCGATGTGATTTTTAGGTTAATTTTCTCGTGCGTTGCTGAATATATAATATTTTGGATCTCTAAACGAGGTTGCACGTTAAATTTCGTTGACAGTAGATAGCAGGATTAGTATCAAGGAAAACGTAGCTTTATTCCTGTAAACAATAGCGATAAAGGAAGTGGAAAATTATCGTAGGAAACCGTATTATATTAAAGTATAAAAATATCTGTCAGTGTTGTATGATTGATCTTACGAATTAAATATTAACACTTCGAATCGTCAAGTTAGCGGAAGCTTTGCCTACCACGATTTCAGAATTACGAAGCAAATCGTCATTTACGATTGACAGGAAGAAATTCACAATGCAAGAAATTACCGTTCTCGCGATTTTCACTTTCGCGAAACACCGAGAGCTCTGTTTTATCCTGCTCTATATACTTGAAACTTTATTCCTTAATATTTCCTACGACGTGTTTATCATCTCCGTCACAGTTTACTATCGGTCACGTAATCACGTCCAATTACCACGCCCGCAATTACGCGAAGATTGAAAATCGAAATCGTGACAGGTAAAGCTTTCACGCGAGGCCTTTCGCGAGGCCGATCACCACGAAGCGAAGAAAGACGAAGCTAACGCCGCGAAACGGACGAATCGTGAACCAATATGAATAAAGCAACAGGAGGAGCGACGAGTGAAACAAAAGGGAGTAGAGAAAAGAAAAGGATGCAGAATGCGAGAGATAGCCAGAGTGCGTGCGAGAGAGTAAGCGTGCGAAAATAGCGCGGAATTTTCCTGAGGAGGAAAAGAAACACAGTATTGCCTTTCTCGGTGACGCGGCCTTGGTCCGTGAGTTTCATCTTAAGTTCTTAGAGCAATAAATCGGCGACAATCACGGCGTTTCGGGCCGAGTACGCGTCGCTAAAACACTTCTCGTCTGTCCGTGTGCGCGTTTCCACTTCTTTCCTCTACGCTTACAATTAGAACGTCGACGACGAAACCACGCTATATGCCGCGATCGATGTGTCTGTCCTCGCGACGTACAACAGTGCCCGCTTAACTGTAACAACCACGTCGACGAGAAGACGTTTATCGGTAGAGCTAGGTGTTTCAGAAATTCTCAAATCGCTCCTTATATTTTACTTTGTCAAATTAATTAACGCGATTCTATAACGCAAATACAGAAAAAAAAATTCAAACAGGATTACCATGTATAATTATCGTAGTAATTGATCCAAGTTACACGTGCATTCACTTATACGTTTGTTTATTATGATAACAATATTATCTTTTTATATTGTAGCATTTGAATATTCGTTGCGTGATTAGATTTTTGTTGAATTTCGTTGATTTTCGACGTCTTCGTGGCTGGATTAAATTATAAACTATTAAAGTATCGTAACTGCCGTCGTCGTGAAACAATTAAGCGGGCGTTACTGTACTTCCAGTCGACGCTTGCAATGCATTACCGGCGACAGGTGGCGTCACTGTCAATGCAGACGTGCAGGTTCTTTCGCGTGCACAGTTTCTTCCCGTTTTAACGGTTTATTGAATCGCATAACGCGCGAAAGAGCAAACCGACCAGTTTGCAACGTTCAATTTTCATCCATTGCAAGTTTTTCGCGTGTGGCTAAATGCGCATTCGCGAACACTGTGACAACATTCAGGCAAGAAGTGGTCGTGCGACAAAACCCGCTTGTTCTCATCAGGCTCCAGTTGCCTGAAACTTCATATTGGTGCTTCGTTAACCCTTTCATTACGATAGGCGACTGTAGACGCTGAACGTTGAACGTTCGCTGTATATCAAACGTGATTATAGTCAGTGGAGAAAATTTTGTACTAGTTAACAACTAATTGAATAAGCTTTGACATTTCTAGACTGATTACCTTTTCTCTCTATAATTTGCTTCAATTACCCGAATCGAAAACGATAATATCCTTATCGTTGGCAAATTTTTAATGTGTATTTATGGATATATTCTTGTTTCGAAGTTTGCCACCTGGTAATGCGGTATTAAATTATTCAGCAACTTTGATTATCCTCACGTTCATTTGTTTATAATTCGTTACACATTAACACGTTGACAGCTGGGTGAATTTTAATCGCTTATTTCAGCAGATAATACGTAATATTGTGCACGTTATTAAAAATTATATTTGTTTATGTGCTTTAATGCGCATTTACATCGCGATGTTAAATGTGCTGAAAATGTTTTGGATATGCTTGTTTATTCGTTAAAAATATTTTAATCAATTATGGCATACCTGATCTGTGTTTGACTCTACAACAGTCAGCGTGTTGATCTGAAACAACATGAATAAAAACATTAGTAACTTTGCATATTGTTACACATGGTTTGAGATAAAATGAAAAATCGCGGTTCAGTTACCTTGTATAGCGGTATCATAATAGTAGAGAACACCGTTATATCGAAAGGGCTAAAACGTATAATTTGTTGGCAATGGCAAAATAAAATTACCTCTTGGCTCCGAATTTAGTAATAAATCACGATTCCGTGAAATTGCGTGCTTGAAAGCTCTCGATATTAAACATATTACTTTCGATGAATTTCGTGAAACAATTTTTTTTTCCTCCATAAGTTGAGTTCTGTTTGCCTGAAAAAAAACAAAGTTATAACTTTTTCTGCTTCGATTCGAAATTTAGGAATCGATTAATTGGATGGTTAGTTTCTAGCGTGAAAATTAAATGGACATCTTTATCGAGAAATAACGGAGTGAAACGAAATCGGAAGATATATAGACACACGGTTACATAACTTTCATGTGACGTGACGCGAAGTGTTAAACGACATTTAATCAAGCGGAACGTTTTTCCTGCAATTTACGCCGTCATTTGTCTGGGAACTTCCGACAGAGGGACTCCTTCGTGAAAATCAATCACCCGAAACACGACGTTTCCGTTTTGCAATCTGTTTTAGTTGCGAGAGTTTTTGCCAGAGCGCGCCAGGTGTAGCGAAAAATAAAATGTAGGTTATGAAGCGTCAACCGATTCAAGCGACTCGTGACGGAGCCAGTGGGATGTTTAATCGATTCGCGCGACGATTTTAGCCGGTAGGGTTAACTGCGCGCCACTAATTTAGACTGCAGCCGGTCTGTTTTGACTGCGGCAGAACGGGAAAACAAAAGGGCCACTGTTGTAGTTCGCCACGCATTGTGAACGTCGACCTAAATACTACGATTTTCCTCTCGGTAACGAGCCGAGCTTAGTCCGTTCGTATTTCGTTGTCACGAAAGTTGGGTGGTCTGTTCTATTCTATATTGTGTCCTTGCCAAACGTGGCTGCTTACCATAGTTGTGATGACTCTTTGCGATCGATTTGAAAAATCGTGCAAGCCACGCTCGAGTCTGTGTAATCGTTAAAGATTAGCTACGATGATTACTAATTAATACGATTGAACGATCGAATGATTTGACAGAAACGTTTCTCGCGTTTCTTCGAGCGAATTTTTTGAGGTTAACGCGAGCTATATGTTTAACGAAGTTGATGATTTGAATTAATTAAATATATATATACCGTTATTTTTAAGTAACAGGAAGATTATAGGAGAATGATGCGGATATGATGAATTTGTTAAAGACACGTTTATTATAATTTTTCGAAAATTATTATTTCGTCTGGAGCTTTGAATTATAAGGTATTCATACGTTGAATGTTTGTAATAAAAATCTCAGCAATTACGTATAGTAAAATTAGTCTTTCTTTTTGGCTGTTATTAAATTTTCTCGTATTTGTGAATATTTCCAGATTTATTGAAATTTCCAGGGGCCAATACATAATTGCGTGAGACCAGTATGTATACCAATACTTACGAACCGACGTGTGCATAATGTATAATTTATTACGTATATCGAGTATTATTATAAGTTTCTTTACTATTTAAATTTTGCACGTCAATTTTTTATTTTATTTTTGTTAATTTATTACAGAAACATTGGTAGTCTGTGTATTCTCGAAATGGACTTGGAATTGTAATGTTCGAGTTATAATTGTGATAAGAGTGGATAATGGAGAGTGGATAATATCGTAACGTATGTCTGAGGTTAGTCACAACTTTGTGAAGTAGAGATGTTTGGTAACGGGCAGTGTTTCGAACCAACGTGATTACAGGTACGATTGTGTAATTGCAATGACTTCTCCAATTACTACTCGCTATTTTCTGAGTCTATGTAACTCGTACGAGTAACTTCTGATTAGAAGGATGTATCAAGCGATTACTTTATAAGTAATAAAAAGATTTCTGATTCTCGAACCAGTGCTGTTCTCTGATCTCATCAATCCTGACCTCTTCGAACCCCATCAACCTTTAATTTTCTCAGTTTAAGAAGTTCTCCGTTTCTTTGAAGTTTATTTTCCTTCTTATCCGAGGACCACAGAGGAGAAAAAGGTAAGGAGCATTTTGTTTTTCTACTGAACGACGATTTTAAAATTAAAATTCAGAATTGGAGATGCAATGTATATCGTTAAAATTCCTTTCTTTTTCTTTTTTTTTAGTTGGTTTGTGAATTGAACGTTAGGAGCCCCTATTATGACTTGATTATTTAAGAAGATAATTTAAATAGCAGAATATTTCGTTATAATAAGATCTATACTCTAGACCAAGTAATAAAGGTTATTAAAATTTTTAATTATATTGCTCCAAGTAACGAGACGCGTTTGGAATTATAATAATGAATTAACAGATTTTATCGAGGATCTTATTACTCTGGCTGTTTTACCGTTCGACCATAAAAATTCATTATTAAAGTTTCCTAATTTACTTTCATTAGCTAATAGGTGTTGATCGGTTAATCTAGTCTGGAATTCAGAGTAGATAATGACGAAGTTCCCGAATGTTCGATTGGTTTAAGTGGGTATGGATCCTCTGGCTAGAGAAGTTATTAGGTCGTCCACTCGATTTTCCCATCGGTAAGAGCTTTCGAACTACTTTTCAAGCCTGAAGAAATTAACTTCGCATCGAAACTTTGCTTTGGCCTATACCTTCCGTGAAAATTTATAGGCAAACTTCAACTCTAATCGACTCATTGATATTGCTTGGTCGTTCGCTTGGCCCCCTTTAATCTCACAGATAAAAGACGCGTTGGAAACGTACTTACCAATCTGCATTTTCTGTTTTATCTAGATTAGTCGAATAATTTTTTTTTTTTTAAATTAATTTAAGAAATCCAATATTATCAACATTATCACAATATTAATACTGTTTTCATTAGGCTTTGGAATATTGTTGAAACAAAATCGGTTCAGATGAAATATATTTGAGGAATATTAATGTAATTTACTTCGTAAAAAATTCATATCATTTTTAGACATAGAAAATGGACTTTTGTAATTAGTATGAAGAAGAATTATTTGCAGATAGTTTTGTAATTTATTAGTTATCTATCTAAAATGTTGCGTAATGGCTGTCAACCATGGTCCAATTATCTTGAAGCAGAAGAAGACACTTTTCTTTACCTGCTAACAAAGCATGAACTGTGTTATCCCTGCTTCTTCTTCTATCCAAATTAAGTGCAACAAGATGCATTCACTGAAACAAAACATTCCTTAATTAACCTCCGTTTGTCTTTCTCCTTTCTTTTCTTTCTGGAAACTTCAATTCTTATGCATTTAGTACAAAGAGCCTTCAGAATTTCTATCTTTCCATCAGAGCATGAGCCAAGCTTTGTGCTAGATGGTATCAATTAACTTTAAATCGAATTTCATTCCACAAAGTATCAACAAAATATAATAATTTTCTTACTACGAATAAACCTTAACAATCGTTGTTAATTAATTTTTCTAAATTTATTTTATTTCAATTGCAAGTGAACATTTATTTTTCTACTATTTCATGGAACTCTAAAGATTTCAAATAAAATACCTAAGAATTTTATTATCCGAGAAAACGTTTTATTAATAGTAAAATAAATTACTATCAATATCTGTCTCGCTAATTTCAAGTTAAAATTAATTCCTAGTACATATAGAAGGAGTTAAAATTAAGGAGACATTTTATTAAAACGATGGTTAATTTTGCTATTATTCTAAAGAGTAATCGCGTGAAAAAAGGAAAGTAATGGAAGAGGAAAAAATCTGACAGAACATCGTGACAAAAGTGATTAGGCACTCCTGCTTCGAGGAAATTTATTAACAACAAGGGGGTGTCTCAATATTACACACGCCAGGCACGCGAATTTTTTAATCATGAATTTAGTCGTCTGATTATTTAGAAGGCGTGGAACGATCGACCTTGCTGCTCCATAAACCTCATGTGCGTGAATTTTTATGCTCGTGGTACAGTTATCGCTGTTTACCTGCACACGATGATACACGAGCAAATTAAAGTTGCGAACACAGGAAATATTCGAGGGCTTTCAGAGAAGGTTTCGTGAGCTTAAAAACAGACGAAAGTATTTGAAACCTTTCCCAGCATACATAAACGCGAGTATTATGAATTACTAGAGCAAACAAAACATTTGTAGGCAAATGTAATACTCCCTGAAGTCTTGAAAGTGCTGTCAGTGTCCATTTCTAATTATTTGCATAGTATTTTTAAATAACAATCAGTGGTTACATTGAGTATGTTAATAGATACATACTATAACGATATATATAATATATATTATATATTTATTTTATATAATTATTATTATGACTATATAATATTATTATGGTATATATAGATAAGTGATAGGCAATTTTGCTACAAAGCAACTTTGTTAGCCATTAATTCATTTGCATATTTCATCATTGATTAGGAAACTAGCTGAGTTTGCAGAAGTAGTTGAGCAAATGCAAAGTCATGACTCGGTATGTTAATTTTCTACAGTACTGTACAAAAGTACGAAATTATCTACCAATTCTATTTCTACTCTAATTTCAGGAATTATTTAAATAATTAATATTTAGTTTTAAGTTTAGTTCTTTTTGTATAATTATCACATTTATCAATAGTAACAAATTATTCACAATGTATAAATTAAAAGTATCGATTGTTACTCAAACTTGTAGTATAAATTTACAAAATGTTTGTAAATTATAGCACTTATTGTTAATAACATGTTCGCAACGTATGTTTATAATAGAAGTGGACACATTTGTAAATTATTGGCTATTAGAACGGAAAAGTTAATGGAATCGTAAAGTCTGAAAATTTCCATCCATCTTCGTTCAGGGATGTATAAAGGATGACGACGCCGAGTCATTTGTCGTTTTAAACTCGAACGTGTAACATCTATTAAATATTTTCGTGTGTCGAAGGAATGGAAGGTCTGAAGCGATATTGGGTCTGGTCACCACATCCCTTTAACCCTTTACTAACAATTTGCCTTCTCAAGATTAATTTTTTTTTCATTCTGATTTTAATTTTTCTTTTCTTTTCATAGGTTTTAATAGTTTCGTTCTTTTTTTCAGATATTAATTACATTTTCTTCTTTCGTTTCTATTTACTTACCATCCCCTTAAACAATTTACTCACAATTTTTCTTTCCAGGAGTAATTTATTTTTCTTTCTGATTTGAATTTTTCTTTCTTCTTAAGTTTTAGTAATTACATTTTCTTCTTTCGTTTCTATTTACTTACCTTCCCCTTAAACAATTTACTCACAATTTTTCTTTCCAGGAGTAATTTATTTTTCTTTCTGATTTGAATTTTTCTTTCTTCTTAAGTTTTAGTAATTTTGTTCTTATTTCCGGGTAATAATTAGTTTTTCTCCTTTCGTTTCTAGTTACTTTTACCATCTTTTTGTTTAGTTAGTTTAGTTTTTCTTTTGTTTCTTTCGCTGCAAATTAGATTAGGGTATTTTTGGTATCGATAGCACTAGTAGGTTTGCGCCTCTAGGGCGCATGTTTGGGTCTCGATGCGTAGCCACCTCCACGTGGTGAGATCTGGTAATTGGTATCGTTTTCCAAAGAAAAATTCTTTGGAAAATTGATTTGTCTTTGGAAAATGATAGCAAGCTAAGAGCTACGCACAAAATTTAAGATATTTCCCATACCTTGTAAATTTTCTATGTTTCTATAGAAATATGACAATATAGAGTGGGTAATATCTATCAAAGTTATATGTTAATTAGAAGGAATCGTGGCGAGCAAGGAAGAGAAGGTAAGTAAGGGAAAGAAGGTAAGTATGGAAGAGAAGGTAAGTAAGGAAGAGTTGAAAGGTTAGCGGGGACATTAAGGTAAGTAAAAAAATAAAGAAAAGTAAAATGAATAAGTAGAAGAAGGTAAGGCAGAGAAGGTAAGGACAGTAAGGTAAGTAAAAAAAGTAAAAAAAAGTAAAATAAATAAGGAGAAGGCAGAGAAGGTAAGTATGGAAGAGAAGGTAAGTACAGAAAAAAAGAAAAATGAGGTAAGAAAGTTAAGTAAAATAGTTAAAAGATAGTGGAAGGCTGTGAAAGTATCGTACGTGAATTCATGGAACTTCTTGGAAAAGAAAATTTTTTTCGTTGTTAGGTTGGCAGTCCTGATTTCTTTTGTTAGGTTGGTAGCCCTGATTTCTTTTCATAGGTTAGCAGCCCTGATTTTTTTGTGAGGTTGGCAGTACTGATTTCTTTTTGCGGCTGCTGTTTCGGTTGTGGTTGCGGATGCGGTTGCGAATGGGGTGCGGGTGCGGGTGCGGATGCGGTTGCGGGTGTGGGTGCGGATGCGGATGCGGATGCGGGAGCGGGTGCGGTTGCAGGTGCGGGTGTGGGTGCGG
>NIJG01000079.1:611025-623229 GCA_002201625.1 Euglossa dilemma | reverse complement strand
AAAAAAAATAAAAATTATATTCCCTTTAGTTTTTATTTATTTTTTTTGCAATACAATTTTTATCTTTGAGCATAAAAACATTTTGAACAACGTTGTATACAATTTCAATACAATACATTTCAATTAGGTTATTATATTATGGTGTATTTAGAATATATGATTTAAAATAGAAGTAAGCGATTTTTGATAAGGCGAATACAACGTTCGATCGAGTCGCTCGCTGTGCAAATGACTGAAGCATCGGCGCGTCGCCCTTTATATAGTACCTGGACGGTCGAGGATCGACGGAAATTATCGAACTCCACCAATTATTACTTTTCCGCTTTAATAGCCAATAATTTATAAATTTTTTCACATTTATTATAAATGTACGTTGCGAATAATGTGTTATTAACAATAATATATAATTTATAATTTTTTCACAAATTATAAGTATATCCTAACACAAGTACGTTATTTTTCGCTTCGAACAAACTGTTTCAAATAAAAAAAAAAAAGGAAAATGTACACGATAACAAATATATGTTTTGCATACAAAAACTGAGATCTGCTGGATGATGATTTTAGTGAAATTTACACATCTATTGAAATGGATCTTACTAATTACTAAATATATTTTTAGGAAATACTGTGAGAACTAAATACATCTTTTGTTTTCTTTCTAATTGCCGATATGATAACACTGTTTGCGATTGAAACTAAAGTTAGGATTGAACTTCAGGTACTAAGTCACTTTCAAATGAAAAGCAACGCCTCGTCGTAACCAGTTATCGTGTTCATCCTTAGGGCAACTAACCGGAAGTGAACAAATCAATACATCTCTTTGCGAGGTCGCGTAAACCGGAATGTTAAGAATATCTTCCGAATCATTGCCTCCCAGAGAGTCTTTGCTCGTTTTATCCATTACCACATTCTCTGTGTAATCTTCAGGCAAATATGCGATCTGGCAACTCGGTGCAGTTACGACGGAAGCAGCATTTGCATCCAAGTCCGTCAGAATACCACCTTCTATCAGAGCTCCTGAATGGAAGATATTTCATATTTAGTAAATGACAGTAGCATAAGAAATCTTGGTATTAATACTGAATACGGTAGCAAAATGATATATTATTAATGTTACAGTTATTAATAATAATTGTCAACACTAGAATTACTAAACCATTAAAGATAATTATTTCAAAATCATCAAAATTGATGTTGACTTTTATTATCCTTTCACTACTATATGTAAGTGCGTAATACGAGTCATTCTACTACCAATAAATAAAATTACCAGATATCAAAAGCCCTTCGATGATCACTGATATTTTCCAATCGTTATTTCTGCGATTTTCGAACCAATTTACGCAAAGCCGAAGATTCTCCATAGGTTGACGCGTTTCTCTCGCGGTGTGTTGTTTGAGAACAGTTAAAAATGCCCGTGGTCTTGCCAGCCGTGACATATCAACAACAGCTGAGGAAATGGATAAGATGGATTCCAAAGTTTGGTATCTGGCTAACAAACCTTTAACGAAAAGCAATACTTCCTTCGGTCCATGCTTCCAATTTTCCATCCAGTATGTGGGAATCTGAATTTATCAAACAGATTTTTTTACATATCTTATATCCTTATATCGCTAAAATCATTATAGTACAAATTTGATGTGAAAATTTTATAAAATTCGTTACCACATTATCCTCGAAACGTAATGTTTCTACATCGACACGAATAAGATTCAATGTCTTCTTTGTTAAATTCATTTCATCGATAAAGAAACTTTTCAATGGATTCTTATTTCCATCCTGCTCCACGGTTGCTGATGACGTAAACATTGAACCATGACGGTCAATCAATTCTTTCAAGTCCCTCTGAATCTTCGTTTCCGTTTTTTTCTTATTCTTGTCGTTGTCGGATACTCTGATTAGAACACCTATCGACAATAATTAATAACGATAATTAACTGCTATTTGCATTGACTGCATACATTCAGCTTAGCTACTTAATTAAAAATTACAACCGATTTATTTCCTTGAAATAATATTTATTTTCCAATTACTGTATCCTGTACGAACCTTTCAAATGCGACAGCGCCACTTCAGCAGCTGTCCTTTCCCAAGCCCTATGCGCATTCGCGGGTAGTCCAAAGCACTCTTTAGGCGAGTCGTTATCCGGGACACGTTCCAAAGCCTGAGTCGTGTCCTCGAACGAGCCTTCGACCACCCTTAGAACGTTAGCCAATTTCCTGCGACCTTCAAACACCTCTGTGGACCAAATATCGCGAACGATCGAGTACAACGCCCTCATATCATAGTCATCCTGAAGACGACCTCCGTAAATGGCCACGTCTAGAAGGCCTCTGCCAGTCTGCCAGTTCCCATCTCTATCTTTGCTTCTTTTAGACGTCATTTCCTTTACTACTAACTCATAAGCAGCTTCAAGATCCGATTCGTTCCACTCGTACGACCTAATCCAGCCTTGAGGAACGAACTTTCGTCGTTCCTGAAGCGTGGCGTGCAGCCAGGACAACAAAAGGCTACCAGGTATGTTCATGACGGTCTGGTGCTTTTGATGAAGCTGTTGCAGGGATCGTTTCACGTTCCTCTTCACGCCCTCGGGTGGTTCGTAAGCGAGCTTTAAGCAGAGACCTGCGAGACTGGGGTAGAGCCCCAAGCATTCTTCGGTGGTCAACCAGATCCTTGTGACTGGATTCTTGTTGCTCGTGCACATGGGCGATCTTAGAAGGCTTTCCATTCGGGGGAGCCAGTTGAGAGCAAGATGCAGATTACTCAGGAGAATCCAGTTTCCGTTCCTATTTGATCAACAGATTTCATTAATTTTCTTCATTTTTTTCTTTGGGATTGTATAACTATGATTTAGCTTAATGTAACGTATATAATTCAATGCTTGGTTTTCAGGGATGAATAGAATTGGTAGAATTGATAGAATCATCCTGTGTCATACATATAATCACGTTTTCATCTTTTACCTAGTATTAAAAGAAAGATAAAAGTAACGGAAAATAAAAGAGGGAATTTAACGTAGAGGAAGAACTGATTAATAATTTGAAGGTTGATAATCTTACGTGAGTTCATACTTATATCAATTCTGTGCACATAGTAGATACTAAAGTACGTGATGAAAGTACTCAAACAAAGATCATAGCTGATTTAGTACGCGGTCGGGAAGACTGTGGCTTGCAGCCAAAACCTTGCACTTTTGTTGCAGTATGGCGGGTCGGTGAGGATAATGAGACCACCATCGTACGTTTACATAAGAGCTCCTTATACTCTATCAGGGCCCAAAGGCATTGTTCGGCATTTGTTGACGGAAATTGAATTCAGAGAATGTAAACCGACTAGGATCGCTGGCGTTTCACATCGCGGATTTATTATGCATTAGCAGTGAATTACAAAGAATAACTAAGATGTTTAATGTAAAAGCAGACAGTAGAAATATGATAGTTTCAATCCAGAAATTGACAAACTGATCAAATATTAGAAAAACTATTTAAATACTATTAAATATCTACCTTAAATCTCTTAATAAATTAAGTATAACAACTAACATTTTATAATAAATATGTTCAAACGATAGAATATTAAATAGCTATAAAATTAAATCTGCTAGTCGTTTTCTATCTCAACTGAAATCTGCAGGATTCATAAAGCCTGAAATTAGATTTTCATGAAGATGAGAATGATACTGTACCGACAAGCATTCTCCAGCGCTAGTTCAGCCTGAGCAACTTGACCCTGGCCGAGAGATACTTCGACGAATCCTGTGGCCGATGCAACCTGATTATTCGCTAACGCTCTGAGTTCCGAACCAGGGTCAGCTCCCGGTGATAAAAGTAGTAGGACAGGATAGGTAGATTCCTGTTCAGCTATTTTCCTTAGGGACCAATGCGGTGGAGCTAACTCTTTCACACCTTTCGAAAAGAAATCACATTAAAGATTATTTATAGATATTTTATTATTAATTATATATGATATTTCATTAATATTTAAAAATATATCAATATATTAATTTCTGTATTAAATATACTATAAATATTATATTAACATAGAATATTAATTATAAGTTTTAATATAACTTTGTTATAATTTTTGACAACCTTTCGATGAAAGTTTAACCAGAGAGAAGATATTAAACTTAAATTACCTAACACTTCTGCAGCTAATTTCGAAAGTGCTGTATGCAAATAGTCTGGACGTAGGGTTTTTATAAGTAAAACTTTTTGAAACGTGGTTAAATTACTTTCAGCATAAATATTACTGACATCGTTCAGCCAGGATGGTTTCAGTTTTGCGCCTATCTAAACAAGAAAGAGAAATGTTCCTAAGAAGTAAAAGAGTTATGATTTAAAATGGAATTTATTGGTAAGTTACTTGGGGGAACGATGAAACTAGACTTCGAACCGACAGATGACGTTCTTCAGGTACCCAATCAGGTACTATGTAATCAGAATCTTCGTCATCGCTTAATGGAGTTTCACCTAGCAAGAAATTTCTTTCAACCTCTGGTACGGAATTTAATGAAAGTGCCAACTGTAATGCAACTGGCAATCGATGTCTTCTGTACACTGCCTTGGAGCAGAAGTAAAAAGTCAAGCCTATTAGTCTGTAACAAAAACTCGTGTTTTAATTTCGAAAATTTGTAAAGTCAAAAATTTTGAACTTTTTACTCTATCAACGCAATAAAAAAAAGAACCATTTTATATATTATTCTTTGCAGTAATATATTAAGAGATTTACTAACCGTTTTTCGATCAATTTGTCCTGTTCTCTTTTATCTTGAGATAGTATAGATCTCCTATAATCTTCTGCCTCCAAATAAATATCAGTGAAAGCTTCAGAAGAAAATACGTACAGGGGACTCAAAGCAGTCAGGCTTCGTACAGTTTTGTATAAGCTTGCAGCGAATTTAGCCAATTTCTCGTGTTCTTTGGCTCTTCTGTAACAATATGAACAAAAATTAGAACAATTAAAAATTTATTCTGCGATGTAAAATTATCCTGATAACGGAGAAAAACTAAACCAAGATTTCCATACTATCTTTCATTCGACATAACGTCTTAATTAAATGAATGAAGTTGGTTCGTTTCATCGTGGTAAATCCTGTGTATTCTACATTTTTTAATAAACTTCCATTGACCTGGTGACGTCTTCAAAACTTCGCCGACTCTCTTCAAGAGCTAAGGCTATTTCTTTGGCCTTCGACTGAGCGGCTTCCAAAGACGACAAAAGTCCACCCTGTGATCCTTCAGACTCCTGAAGAAGGTCCTGGCCCCTTGCGGTGGCCAACTGCGCCAACAGATCCAATCTCGCGGTGTCGCGTTCCCCTGATAATTTTTCTTCGCGTTCCAGTGCCTCTTTTCGTTGTGTTGCCAAGCCAGGCGTCTCCCTCAACAGAATCTGCACAGCCATCATTCAAGAATAAAGTAATTAATCTTTAGCTGAGATATTTTACTTTCCACGGACTTTCGACGATCACCGAGAAGTTTTCCAATCACACTGTCGAGTACTATAATGAGTTGTCGGTTAAACGGACTTTTTCATTCTACCATGAAATCAGGGAACGGAGTTGTCCGTAGGGAACAAAGGGAATAAGTTTAATGGAATTTTATGAACGGTGTAATAATAGCAGAAGTATTCTGTAGCTGGAACAATTCTACAGATACTATATGTTCGTTATACGATTCAATAAAACTGTTATACATTACGTTGTCTATAACTTTGAATCAACTTTCAGATGATCTAACAACCTTTAAAAGTCTTTGATGTAATCTAATGATTTTTATTATTGAACTTGAAGTCGCTACGTCCTAAGATGAAATTTAATTTAAAGATTATTCCCGAAACAAAAATAAACCTGCTTGATCTATCTTACCTTTTCCACGAATCTCTCTGCCAAACTTTTGCTACCAGCTCCAAGAGCGATTTTGAACAGAACCGCATCAACCTCTTTCGGGAAACCGTCTAATCTATCTCGTCTGGTGGCTAGGAAAAGTTTGAAACCTTGAGGAGCCGGCAAAGTTCTCTCTCCAAGTTTCAGAGGACGACGACGTAGCAACGGTAATAGAATTGACGGAAATTCCACGAGTTCCTCCACCAATAACGGTTTACCAAATCGTACAGCTAGTTCTAACGTGGTCAAAAACTTAGTATCTCCCGGCTTCGTCACCTCTATTCCCGAACCAACGTTATTTTTCAGCCAAGACACTGCCACACCAGATGGATCCACGAATATCGGCACCAGTGGCCCTCTGAGGGCACAGGAAGCGCCAACCAGACTTCCGGTATCTACTGGTAAACCTTGAGCTCGCCATAATAGTCTTTCTCTCTCAGTGATGAGAAGATCGATGGCTGACTTTTTCCACTTGTCGTCTTTTCCTGGATCCTGTTTCGAGTGCAAAACTCGTAGACTATTCTCAAATGTTAACCATTTTCAGTCATGGATAAGTAATTACGCGTACTTCATAAACTAATAAGGCCGCCACATTGGCAGCTTCGACGTCCAATTTCAGTTTTCTGCTAGTCAACTCTTCCAGCTGATCTTGCCAGTCACGATGCTCTGTGTCCAGTTTCTGTAATAACGCCCTAGCAGTTGTTAATCTCGCCTCAGTCGCTTCAGCACGTAGTTGAAGTGCAGCGGCACCCCTCGAATGTTCTGCCAGTTCCTCTTGAAGTTGCGCTACGCGACTTTCCACGGTATTGAGACCAGCTTCAAGCTTGCCAATCTGAGCTTCAGCCGCCGATAAACGTCTAAAATGTTATATTGAAGAATTAACTTGAAATTTATCTAACGATCATATTTGTATTTTTGTGGCCATTTAATAGTTGAGATAAAAATAAAAATTTTTAGTGAGGAAAATTGGAAACCAAGGAAATATAGTTAAGGATAATAATATTGTTATATAAAATAGAATATTTCTCGTTGATAAGTAATAACTTACTCTGACAATTGTCTTTGTTCCCTCTCGAGAGGCGCGACTTGCTGAAGAACCTGACCATATTGAAGGTTTGCGAGAACCCAGGCCGCCAAAGGAGCTGCGGCCACCGAGGCTCGTTTCGCGGTTTTCTCCTCGAAACTCTCCGGTCGCTCCTTGACCAACTTGGCAACTGCCTCCAGACTCGATGATGTGCTTCTTCTCGCGTCCCACGTTCTAAATCGAACAAAGACGTTACCACGTTTTTCAAACTCGCGTGAATGGTTTCTGATGATATGGACGATGGGAGGGAAGTCTTATCAGCGAATTGTCCGATCAATTTGGACTAGCGATTTACATAATCTGTTTTATGTATGGATATAGATGAGACTAGTGTTCAGGTCTCGATATTCTGTTTAAAAAATAAAATCTTCAGCAAAATGTACGTTTTAATTGTTATTATGAATTGGATATTGTTACCAATGTGTTAGAATATATATTCAAAATAATGTTTGTATTGAAACTAAATTACAATATATTGCCTGAAATATTGTAATTTTTGATGAGTATTTATATTATCATTGGAAAAAATTAAAAATAGAATTAATAATTACAAAATTATTTACCTTATCTCATCCTTAATACCACGTTTCGCTAAGAAAGTTTTCATGCTGTTCCAAGACGTGTCTTTTATCCCCATTAACCGAAGGACGCCCTCGAGAACGTCTCTTACAGGTGCTGGAGGTGCTCTCAAAGAACGAACTTCCGCTAACGCGTCAGCGCTGATGCTGGCTACCGCTTGTGCCGCTTGTTCTACTAGGGGCTCGACTTTTCCTAATTCCCCTTCGATATCAGTCTATATATCAAATTTAATTTATTTCTTTTATATGTGTTTCCAAACTATGTTTACACTTTCATCAATAAGTACTACAATAAAGTAGAGAAGAATACTTGTAAAGCCAAATACATGATTCAATTTATTGTTGTTTTTGATTTGTTTATGATTATGATTGTTTTACTCTAGATTCAAAATATGAGAAACAGAGCATAGAATTTAAACAAAATAATGACTCATTAAAAAATGTTGATATGTATTCTTCGTGTAAGTGATACCCAATGTATGTTATTTACCTTCCTACGTGCCAGTTCCGAACTTTCTCGTTCAGTTTCAGCTTTTAAGTTGGTCATTTCCCCCCTTTGTCCTGTGGCACCTCTCATCGTAGCTGTGATCTGTTCGAGGGCTGCGTTAGCACGCCCCTGTTCTACCTAAGGAATTAAAAATCAGATTTAATTTCTTCACCTCGTTATTATTATTTTAACTATCGTGATAATTCTAGTGTTAATCAATGTATATACAATTACATCTTTATTTTAATAAAAAGAGCAATATTAATTTTTCTAAGAACACTCAAATACTTGAAAAAATTACAACAAAATTTAAAACCATTTTTATTTTTTGACTCCTATTGCTAAATAACACGTTTATTGCCTTAAATACGTAATAACTTCGTTTCGTGTCAACATTCCAGCGCAGGAAAGTTAGTTTAGAAATTGTAACATTAACAAATACCTCTAGCTCTTGACGCTGTTTGGAAACTTCGTCTTCTAATTTAGCCACTTGCTGCCCAGCTTCCTTCAATTTTCCAATCCCAGCTTCGAGACTGTTCAATTTTTGCTCCACCTCTTCATTCCAAGACACGTGTAAGTGCTTCCAGGTGTGCATCAAGGCAAAGAATCGAGCCGGTGCCTGTTGCTGTCGTGGAGCTTGCAGATGAGCTTTCACCATCTCTTTTATACCAGGCAACGTATTCTCAGGGTTTTCAAATTCAAGGCCATTTTGTTGACAAGCTACTTCGGTTAAGGCATTTTCCCAAGACCACCATTCGTTACCAAAACCTGGTCCAATCAATGCGCAGTGTCTGAGAAGCCCCGAACGTGATAGCCAAGACGAACGTAATTCTCCACTGTCCAATATTATGGCCACTCGAAGATATTTTCGTAAACCTGTGAAATTGTGTGTTTCTATAGAAGTTTTCGAAATAGTGATACCATAAAAGTTATTATTAATAATATGTAATAATAATTTGTAATCCAAAAATAGGGGAGAAGAAATAACGAAATAAAATAAAAATGGAATTAAATGAAATAGTAGTCGTTACATTAAATTTATCCTTTTCCTATATAAGAATTAAAATCATCATATTGAAGGTTTGATATGTTACGTACGATGATAAAGGTATTGCTCCAACATGCCCGAAAAATCTTCTTCTCTTCTTGCCACATCAGCCAATGGCGCTATTAACCCGTCGAGTTCTTCCACTGTAAATAATCCTGGGAGTTCACCTCTTGACACTATTGCACTGGCTAAAACAGCCAATCCAGCTTCTCTCATATGATGCTCCTCTAGCAAAAGCAGAGTCGGCTCACCATCAATTCCTGCAGCTTGAACTGCGGTTTTCACCGACATTCGGCCACGACCTAGAAGATCCATTTCCTCTACAATTCCTAAGCTGTTATACGTGATATACACTTTCGTCTAAAACTCTGAGCATATATCAGTACTGGAGAAATTTAGTAAGAATTTATTAAGATATATTTCTAATAAATTATTGGAAAGATTGTACAATTTTAACAATTATATCAATATAGTATATATAATTTTCAATACAATGTAATATCAATAAAATTACTATTAAATCATTTTTCTTACCCTGGAGCTTTACCAGGACAGTAATTCAATGAATAATTTAAATATCTCCAAGTATAAAGTATTATATATTAGATTATTCATACCAGGTCCCGAATCTATTAAACGAAGGGAGGAAAACATGGCGGTGAGCCTCACTGCAGATTTCCTTCCGGCTCCGGGTCGTCCAATCAAGATCACACCCCGAAGATTCGTTCCAAAAGCCCAACTTAAACCTACAGAAAACATGAAAGATATATTACTACTTCACTTCCAAATGATTTGAAGATAGTAATATCACGGGTATGAATACCTCTATGGCTTACTATAAGTTATAAGATAATAAAAAGAAATGGAATAAAAATCCATTTTAATCGGGAACATATCTACTACGCTTATTTAATAGTAAGTATAAAGTCATAATTATACAGACTTCGGGTAAAAGACGTGGTTAACAACGATAACTTTCGCGGGCGTAATCTCGTTAAACTTACAAAGTGGGCAGCTACGAGGCAAATGATCGGTGGATTAAGCTCGTTTGGAAATAACGTAATATTAAGTTAATTTAATGTGCTTACCGGCCACCGTGTGCAACAGGTGAGACGAAATCGATGCCTGCACAGGATCGCCTTCCCTCGCACATCTCGCTGCTGCGTTAATTATCTCCTTCCGCCACTGTTCCTCGTCCAACGGCAACAGCCCATTGTTCCCGCGTTTCCATATGTACACATCGCTTCCGGGCATCACCGACTTCGTAGCCTTCGAAAGGATTATGGTTTCCCAACGGGACTGATCTCTGGACGTAAGTCTGGTAAATCAGTCAAAAGCAGGGATGTTGAGAAATTTCAAATGTGAATGAATTGAAACAAGAATGTTACTTTAACTTACTGATGAACATTGAAAAGACATTAAAGCATTGAATTCATTAACGCTAAATTTAACATTGAAATGTTAAATCTATAAACTTAAAAGTATGTGATGGAAATGTAAAAATTTAGTTACTCAAAATTTCTGAAGTTACAAATTTTAGATAAAAAGTTCCTAAGATTTTCCATAAAAAGTGAGAGATCATAAAATACTATGAAATTTGTAAGTCCGTACTCTGTTTTACATAACAAATTTTAAACTTCTAAACTTTGATAACGAATACTTCCAAGTAGCAAATTTTAATCTAGAAGATTCATGGTAAAAGCAAGATGCATAAAATAAAAAATGTTTAACTTCAGGGACTACAAGTTATACATTTTTCACCTTGAAATTTCAGAAATAGAGCACTTTCATCTAAGAAAGTAACATTACCTAGGGTGAAACAGTCGCCTTCCAGCATCCAGTAAATGATCCGTGATATTCGATTCATTCTCCGGGGAAGGATAATACTTCAAGCTGTCTGCCCATAAAACCAAATCTTTGGGCGTCCAATCGACAGACGAGCCATGAGAAGATTTGATCGATCGGAAAGCATCCAACATGACAGGCGCCATTTGTGCTATCCATGATTCGATCATAACACGATCTCCTTTCAAGGAGTTTCGTAACTGCAATTCTAAGATTGCTACGATATCCTTCGAACTTGGATATCTATAACAAAAAAATTCTTTTTAGTATTAAATTATATTAAAATAAATGTGTAAATGTGTAACTGAAAATTTAAAAATGTTAATATTAATTAATAAAACTGATAGTTAGCAATGCTTGTAGTGAATTAATTATAGTTTAGAAAAAATAATTACGGCAAATAATGTGTGGACAGAAGTGCCTCTAATCTTGGATGCAATCTGGTTGTAGCATCAGCTGTACATATAATGCTTAGGGGAACTGTAGCGAATTCCAAGTCTTCTTCGTGTAATCCTCCTTCTTGAATAAGTTCTCGAACTAATTCCTAATTAAATGTAATCCTTATACTTCTTTTAATATTTCAGTATTTAATTAAATAAGGTTACCATTTAATAATAATACCTGCAGATCTTTAGATGCAAGATGGAGATCTTCCAAGATTAATATAACTCTGGATCCAGTTCTAGGTTTATATACTCTTACATGTGAAGATGAATTTAATTGCACGCAACCACGTTTCAATTTTGTCACCAAATCCTGAGGCCCATAGAGAGATGAACCTTTTATCAAAGTTGATGGTTCGACGTTTCGTACAGAAGAAAGTATAACAGATATTAGGGCACTTTTTCCACAACCTTCTGAACCTCTTATCATTATCGATTGCTTATTTTTGATCCACGGTAAAACAGACGATAGCGCTTCCTTCATTGCACCTGATTTATAAAACAGTGTAACCATGATAAGTAGAGTTATTATAAAGTAAACATTATTTTATTTTTTACTTTTTAAATTAAATAGAAGTTTGTTGAACCTGATAGTGAAACAGGACCATCATCAGTGTCCGTTGATTCATCAGCATCCCCAATAATTTCTAGTCTATCTGTGTCTTCGTTATATAATACAGAACATGGTTTCTGTGGATTTGGACACCTAAAATTTCAAACATTAAAGCAACAAATTTTCATTTAAAGTTAATGTTAATTCGCAATTAGTTGATTAAATTTTTGATTATTTTTATATCAGTTTTTAAAATATTTACGTTAAAAAGAAATAAGA
>NIJG01000079.1:597675-610996 GCA_002201625.1 Euglossa dilemma | reverse complement strand
TTTTTTTTTTTAATAATAAAATTTCAAATTCTTACCAACAATCAGTAAGTCGATAAATCAAACGTGCCAATTCGTCTTTAGCATTTTCATTCCTTATTTGGCTGCATAAAGATGTGAGCATAGCGTATGAAGCGGAAGTGCAAGTGTGGGCACTTTTCAAATGACAAAATGTTGAGTCCATTAGGCTCGATGCTGAGGAAATCTCTACGTTGATCTTCAAACATTCCTCGATACAAGAACACAGATGAGAATTCGCGAGTTCCTTCGCCGCCTCCGGGAGTGCATTCAGTCGTGACGATACCAGTAAAGAACTGGGACTCGTAGAGCCCAAATGAACTACCCCTAATCGCGAGACGGTTGCAGGACTTGCACCAGCGAGTTTGTGAGTCTCGAAGATGAATCTGTGAAATATGAACATTGTTTGGAATAAATATTTTTCATAATAACAAAGTCACTATTATCCCTTTAATTCATTATTAAATTAAAATGTTTTGCATTTGATTAAAAGTTATCATAATTGAAATATAAATTGTTAAATTATTGCAATATAAGTGAAACAGTAATCATTAATAATTATAAAAGATTACTTTGTTCCAAGGCCAAGCTTCACACCTACACCGTTAGGTAAGGTCAGTAATCGATTATCGTCTAGAGCAGAGTTTAGAGCTTCTGCCCATTCCGGTTCTACGTCGCCATTCAAAATGATCCAAGTTGTCGAATTTTCAGCAGAAGCAACAGCATTGGACAATAAACCTTCCTTCCATTCTCTGAAAGAACATAACATTTTTTTTGTTAATCAAATTACAGAACAACAATGTAACTTAAATTATTTCTTAATAATAACGTATAAATACTATTTTATATTAAAATATATTTTGTCTGCTACGAAACGATACCTAGTTTGTGGATCAATGCGACCCAAAAGTCTCGATTTCGGCATGGCACCAGGGAACACGTGAAATTGAACGATCGTTTCGCCGATTTTCGTCAGCGCGTCGCACAGAAGTTTCCTGATGGTCGTTTTACCACATCCTGGTGGTCCAACGATCGCTACACCAGTTCTGCCTTTCAATTGGTCGTACAGTTGAATACATCTGTTCGCCATTTCCTTCCCCAACTCTTGATCAACGCAAACCTCGAGTAAAGCGTTCTGCAGATCTTCCCTTTCGATGAACGTAGACAACGATGGACTTACTCTTGGGAAAACGTCTTCCAACAAAGAGAGAAATCGTGGAGTATCTTCTTCTGTTAACTTTGGTAATGTCGAAGCCCTAATCGCAGCTACCAATCTTTAATATAAAATGTGAAAATAACTAGTAAACTCGTGAGTTACAAAATACTCAAATGTCTAAGTTATTCAGAAATCAGAGGTTCAGTGAATGGAACATCCTATATAGTAATTACAAGAATTACACGAATAAAATAATAAACCTGCTAGTCTCATCCAAGTCAGTTCCTGTAGGAATGCCGTCGAGTACAGATCTAAGTGCCCTAAGACCCCAATCGTAATGTGGTTGATTCGAAAGCAGTATCTCAGCGATATCGAGCGTCTCTACCAGCTGTTTCGCCAGTGTTGAGGCATCCAGGAATCCGGCACATTCTAGCAATGCCTTCACGATATCAGATCTGTCCGGATGTGCCATACCAATCGGTCTGAACAGTCGTGCCAGAGAATCCGGAAGCTTACGCCTGCCTCCATATTCAGAGCCAGCAGGGTTCATTGTGATAAACACGCAACAGTGTGGATCCAGGTTCACTTTCTGATCACTTAGTAGGACTTGAGACGAACCATCGCGAACTGCCTCTTGAAGGGGCCTGATGAGCATAGCCACCGCACTGAGCGTTTCCTCCTCAAGACGATTGAACTCGTCAAAGCAACCCCATGCACCAGCCTGAGCAAGACCGCCCAAAATACGTAGCATACTTCCGGCGTCCATTCCTGGTTTTAAAACGTAAGAATGAATCAACTTATAATATTTTGCTATGCTTTAAAATTAAATTTTAGACATATAGTAAGTAAGCCAAAATTAATATAAGGACTAAGATAATTTTGATGATATAAAATTTACATTAATAATTATTACCATATAAAATAAATTACTATTAACTTTTAATTCCTTTGAACGTGAACCTGAGAAAGAATTTTCCTAAAATTTCTCACGCGTATTCTCAGATATACCAGATCATAAAAATGAATTTTGCACGTATTCCAAATGTCGAAATATTATTACCTTCATCGCAATTGAAAACTAAAACGAGCCTGCCAAGAATAGCACCGAGTGCTTTTACGCTTTCCGTTTTTCCAGTTCCAGCTGGCCCGGTAGGGCTTCCACCCAAACCGAGTTTCATCGCCTGAGTAAGAGCCAAGAAACACCTTTCGGTTAATGGCGTTTGAACTAATCCTACCGCCGCGCCTTGGTATTCGAAACGGTATGGAAATTCTGCGCCAGCACAGCGTACAACTGGTCCTTTGTTCTACAATTAACAGACATGTTACAATTAAAACCTGAATTCCATCGGAACACAATCTTCATAGCAAATACTAATCCTAATAAATCTTTTCTATTCATACAAGACATTATAGTATAAAGAAAATAGTAAAAAAATAGTAAAAGAAAAAAGTAAAAGAAAATACGTAAAAATGTATTTAAAAAATTTCTATAACTGGATGTTAACAGAAAGAAAAGAAAAATATTATCAATATAGGTATTTAATAACTATTCAAAGTAAAAATAAAACTAAATGACATTACAGTCCTGTAACTCCTTAATTGTCTTTGCCAGGTCCAGACAGTGCTTTCTTCTTGCTGCATAACGTTTAAAAGATTCCTGGCTATCTCCAGATGGTGTACGGTATCAAGCAGAAGCCCACGTGCTTTTAAAGCTGTTAATTTATCGCCAGCGTCTTCTAAACCCCTGTATCTAGCTCTTTGTGTCTCCAAATATTCGATGAGCTTTTTTAAAGCTGAACGACCTTCTTTCAAAGCTGCTTCGCATCGCTCAGTGAAACGAATTCTCTCCGATAGCAGCAGAACCTTAATGGGTACCAAAAATAATTATTCACATTTCATTATGTATAAATAAAAAAAAGGCGTTATCTCTTTTACTTGAGTTGGATAAGCTGATGGATTGGGCGTAGCATCAATCAAGCATTCTTCCAAACTCTGTCGAAGGGCATTTTTCATTCCCTCTTCAAGGTTGTTCAGCCATCGCGGTAATGAGTCTCGAACATCGACCGGCTTGGATAACTGCAATATTTCACCTTCTGGCGATACAACAGCCGTTAGTCCATTATCGTCTTTCATTATCGATCCAACGCCTTGATACAGTTTCGATAAATGAGCTTCCAGGCCTCGTCCACTGGCTGACACTAATTCAAGAAGGTCTTCGTCACTCAGAAAATAGAGCCGTGGATAAGAAGATCGCTTTTCCTTCGAGTGAAATGTCGTGGAAATTAAAGTTCGATGAATATATTGCATTTTGAGAAAACAATAGATGAATAGAATGATAGAAGTATCTACTATACCTCTAAATATTCGTCAAGGCTTTTCTGACATCTATCAAGTAAATCTTTCAAATTCACGAAAGTTGAAAGGGAAAGTCTTCTTAACGATGACACTCTGGGATCACGAAATACTTCTTCCATTAGGTATCTAAATAGGTAAATGTATAAAAAAAAGTTTTAGCTATAAATATTTCCTAAAAATTGTGGTATGAATTATATGAAATTTTCTAACATAATTTATTAAAAAATTATTTACCTAAATTCTTTATTAGCTCTAGACCATCTACCAGTATCGTTTGGAGCTGCACCACCTTCGTAAACTGGTTCCAAGTAAACCCACTTCCTCTGTATGGTACTCAAAGCTTTTATTCGTTCTTCCACTTCCGACAATCCAGTTTCACATCGCACAACTCTACCTGCAAACCTTTCATATCCAGCTGCCCCTTTGGCGCCCTCCAACAAGAGTCTCAATTCACCTGTATATCAACATTCAGGCTTCCTTTCATAAAGACTGACAAAACATGTAAAATGAATAGAAAAACTTCGTGTTTTATTTAATTACTTAACTAACAAGTAATTTACCTGCTCTTGCTAACAAACTACCGTACTCCTCTACAAGAATAATAGCAGCATTTTTACTATCTCTTAATTCTTGAAGTTCAAGATGAGCAGATGCTTCCCAAGACTCCACTTCCATTAGTCCTTGACGAATACCACTCTCGGCCGCAGCTCTTTTTGTTATTTCCTAAAAGAACATTAATGATTATAATGTATATTTATGTACTCTTTTTAATTGTCTACGGATTACTTGTATTTAAAAGTTAGAAAACCAGAAAAGGGTCTCAAAGTTAATATTACCTTTATCTTTTCAACATTTTCTTGAATATTCTTCGTAGAACGAAATAGGTGACCCAACGTGATGTCTCTCACATGTTTAATACCCTTCACGTCTAAAAGTGGCAACAGCTCTCCCCAATGTTCGTCTGCAATCTCGTCACCACGAAGAAGTTGCAACCATTCAATAGCAGCTCTTACTTCACGCACTCTTTTACCAACAAACGTATCCATTTCTAAGTTATCCTTCTGATCCACTGATTGCTCCTTCAATCGATCCTTCAATTGAACTCGTATTCTACTTTCCCAGGAATCGAGCCAATCGTGAAGTCTAGGTAACCTTCTTCTAGCCACACTCCATTCTTCTTCTTCCTGATTCTTCAATTCCTCTAAAAACTCAGCCTGGAATTGACAGTTAGATTCTTCGACTTCCAATTGCATATCTAGCTTCTTCATAGCTTCATCGTTATCCTCCAGTATATCATTGACGTTCAATTCGATTTTTTGACAATTATTTTTCAAAATATCCAGTTGTTCCTTTAGATATATCCATCTCTCTTTCATCGAAATAATCCAATCTAAGGTGAGGATCTCTGGCTTCGATGACCACTTTGCTTGCCATCTCTCGATTTCGTCCCTTAGAGCTACAGCTCTATGACGTATATTTACCTTTGCATCCTCTAGTTCACGATCTACTACAGCTTTGTGACGTTCTAGACGGTCGGTTAAATCTTGCCATGCCGCATGAGCTGAGCTGACACCTATTTGGGTAAACTTCAAGTTAATTACTTTATTCAAGATTAAATAATTATTATATAACAATATATGAAAAATATATATACATAGTAATTAATCTCTGTTCAATGTTAAATATGATGAAAATAAAAGGGAAAAAGATGGAATATTTTCATGTTGGATCTAATAGCAATTTAAACTTTTTAATAGGTTTTTTAGTAAATTGTCTTGCATACGAGAGCGTCGAGTATTTTATCAAAGAATCTTTTCTTATCTTTTCCAATATCTCTTCCAGAGAATAAAATAACTTGCACGTATTTTATCTCCGTTTTCTTACTACGTTGCCATGGCATGGCTGTATCCTGTCACGATACATATATATGATCAATACAAATGCGATTCGACGTATAAAAGCGGATAAAGGTCTTCAAGAAAGTTTCTGTATTCTTAAAATTATTTCGTATGTACAGAAGTACTGATACGGCAGATAAAAATGTATAGAACAGATAGCGAATGAAAATTCTTTGATGTCATATGCATACAGTACTACAACCTTTATTTGTAATATTATTTAAACTATATTTTAAAGAAATAAATTAATAGTAATATAAATAGTATTTTGCAAATTTTTTATATCTACTTTCATAAATTAATTACCAACAATGCTCAATAATTATAGAAAGTGGAAATATGAAATTTACTGCATATTTTACTACTTTAACTACAAACCGTGTAAAAAGGAATTATAGGATTCCATTACCCACTTTCCTATTATTACCATAGATACCTGATATTACTTCTCCCGTACTTTATTCTTTAAAAAATAAATTGAAGAAGTGACTGCAAACTTTTGATCAATAGTGTATATAATGTAATAAAAAAAGAAATTCTGCATTATGCGATCTGTGAACAAAATGATTGAACCACCTTCAAGTTTTTCACTAGTCCATGCAGCCAACACTTTAGAAAGACCAGCAATAGCTTCCATCTCTTCAGCCATACCGGAAGATTGTGTCTGGATTCGAGCATGAGCTTCATAGGCTAAACCAACTTCCTCCACATTGCGAGGTCTACGTCCAAGCTCTTTTGAGGCAGATGATAGAAATTCTACAATAGCAACTAGTCTTGAAGATGCTTCCAATCTTAGGTCGGAACACAAACGTTCCCAATAACGACGAGATGCAGATTCCAAGTCTTTCCTGGTTGCCGCTGTGTCCACGCTTATGCACCATATCTTCAATTCACTTCCGCGTAATCTTCCAACCTAATTTAATTACTAAATTTTAATTAAATAGTTTCATTGAAAATAAACGCGTTATAGAGTTGTAATCAAGTTACTACTAACTTCTTGTGCCCATTGCTTGGCATCTTTGAATGCTCTCATCCATTCTTGCGGTGATTTTCCTTTCAATCTTTCCATTGGGAGAAAAATATTGAATATTAATTTCAATATACAATACGTATCATGAATGGAATTTTATAATATTTCTACGTTTAAAATAAATTATCATTTTTAAAGGAATCTAGAAAATTATTAACCACATACTTTTCCATTATTAAACTGAAATAATAAAAAATGAAATTGAAATATTTATTATATCTTGAAATTCATCAACTGTTACAAATAGATATATTGATAAATCTGGCAAAAAGATTAAGAAACGCTGAATTAGCAAACCTCAACTTTCATTCTTTACAAGAACTATGCATTAACGCGTCGTTAATTTAAAATAAGCCTGTACCGTTCAGCAACGTCGATCTTTGCCGGCGCAGCCAAGTACAGCCATTTCGTTCGAAGCGTTTCCAGAGCGGAAAGAGCGATTTCGGCCTGCTTGTAAACGCCACCGAACAAATAGCAGCTTCTCTGGATCAAGCCTCCGAAGTGAGCCTCAGCCGCATCGCCAACGCCCCTAAAGTTCATAGGGATCGAGAGGGATCGACGGATCGACGAGTATAACTTGGCACGGACTTCCTCAAGGGATGGCCGCCACTGCAGTGACCCGTCCCGAAACGTCAGTTCCACTTTAACTTCTGGCAACTTTTTCAGCAAAGATGGTAATGCTCCTCTAAAACAAATAGCAAGCTTTTACTTCGTTATTACATTTTTTACAGATTAGCTATGAATATGAAATACACAGGAAAATGGAAAATGTAGTTTGTTAAATCTTATATTGTACCTGTCTATATTACCTTAATTTTTATGTCATTTTTACATTATTTGAGTGATTATTGTAAATTATGAAGAAGTTGTCTAAGATGACAAAAATATTTATGGGCATTTAAAAATTACTTTAAGTCCATACAAAATCATATTAAAGATATATTAAGTATTTCTAACAAATACTTCCTTTTCGACATAAATAAAGATATATTTTTCTTTAATTTCAAATAAGAACTGATTATTATTCCTAAACAAATTCTATTTTCTGCTATTTAACTAAATATAATTACCTGTAAGCCACGCCCAATACTTTAAGTAGCTGTCTATCCCAATGCAATTTCCACGCTTTCGTGTTTCCGTATTCAGCTTCCACAGTATCGACAATCGTTCTCATGTTCATCAATGCATCTTTCCAAGCATTCTGATTTCCAATCATATTCACACTTTCTCCTTTCAATAAATTGGATACCAAATCTCTCAATAAACCATGCTTCGCAGCTAACTCTGAATTCTGTTGTGCAAACTTCCTTACCTATTTCAATGTCGATGAAAATTACAAAATAATATATGTGTAATTATTGCCTATTTCTAAATTTCTTACGATAACCATCTGATAAGTTATTTTTAATGAACAAATAAAACAAATCTCTCAATAAAATACATAATCAAAAAGTTAAAAAGTTACCAGTTCCTTCAATCTGGCAGTGTAAGCATCAACAGCCTGAGGATCAGACCAAACCACCCCAGATTGTTCCTGAACAGCTCTGGCCAATTCGAGTGCAGTCGTGAGCATCAGTGGTCTTTGAGATGGCACCATACGATCGCCAATCGTGTTATGAAATGTGGCAACCTGTTGGAGAGCCCTAGCACGTCCAGCTAAGGATCCTGCTCTCTCGACTAGGTCCCTCACTTCTCGAGGGAGTTCAACGCCTTGACTCGAAAGAGCCCTGGCTTCTCTGATTAAAGTCATTAGTCTTGGATCGTATGTTACCCTCATCATACTGGTGCCAGTTAGCTCTACTACTGCTGAATCGGTGCCTAATGTTAGTTCCTTCGCCGCGATAGCGTCTTTTGTTTCTTCAGTCTGATAGATAAATGACGTTTTATAGACAAAATATAGTTATTTTTACATAATTTACTTTAGAGGATTCATGATTTTTTTTAACAACAATGATTATCATTGTGATAAATTTGATTCTTAAATTGTAAAATTACCCAAGTATGAACGAAATGCTGTCTTTTGATTTCAATGTCTTTCAAAGCTGATGTTACTCTCGAAGAAATTTCTTCATAACCAGGAAGGTCTGCCAGCAATTCCCTTCCTAATTTATTTAAACTTTCCAGTTTTAATTCTGCTGATCTTGCAGTTTGAACCTCTTGAAGTATTCTTGGAGTATCTAACAATTCTCCTGTATCTGGCCCAGATAAACAATTTTCTACAGTTGCATCGATCAGCGATGTAAAGATGAAACAATGAAACGGAAGAAAAGTTTTCATGAATTAGTAACAATAAAAATTATTCTAAATATATGTTAGTTTCGATTTATTTTTTTCAGTATAATTATATGCTGCATTTACCTATAAGATCTCCATAAGCCGAAAGCAAAGTCTCTCGTTCACTACGTAAAGCTTTCTTTAGACCATCTCTCTTCATCAATTCGAAATAACGTCGAAATTCAGCAAGCAAAGAATTTGTAGTAGTAGCATCAGCAATTTGTGACTTCAGTTTTTGTGCAACACGTTCCTCGGCGGGTTCCAAACCCTCTTCAATCTTTCTTCTGAGTCGGTTCCATTCGATACTCTTGTCATTGTCGTTGAAAACCACTAACGTAATTAATTAAGTAATTGATTAATTGAAACATGAATGAACAATCTAGTTACTTTGAAGTAATGAATTATAAACAATTTAAAGATACCTTTAACATCATCGAAGAATCGCATTAAGGTATCAGTACCAAGACCAGATCTCTCATTAGGTGTCAGCAACCTGGTTAATTGTCTATACTGGGCACATAACTCGCCAATCTGCCTAAATATAAAAATATCGATAAATTTTGTTTCAAAGTAGAAAGAGAAACAATCAATACAGATACCTGAGTTTTTCTCCGATTCGTAAGCATCTCTCAGGAACGTAACCTACACCCTTCCATGGGTGAAGGGAATGGTGAGGCCAAAATAACGTTGTGAACTTTTCCGCCATATCTGTCCATTTCTTACAAATTTCTGCACCATTTAATATCGTTTCAATTTTTGCTCTGTCATCGGTAGTTTGATTCTGTATGAAGACCAATTTCATTTTAATGCTTAATTTTAATATTTAATGCTAATGAAATTTTCTCTAGTTGAAGAGTATTCAAAAATTTAATTTTTATTATTAATATTGTAATTCGCTGCAATTGTATACCTCCTCAATTGTGTTTTTCACAAGAGAAACTACTTCGTCTCCGATAATATCCAAAAAAGATTTCATACGGTCTTCGGTATACACCAGATCTCCTAACTTCCATAAATCATCAACATAGCCTGACATCGCTTCAACAGCGTCTCCCACGCTGATCAACCCATCTCTATGTAAAACGAAATAAAAAATAGAAAATACATCGGCAATCAATATAACTTGAATAATATAAAAAAAAGGAATCAATGTAAAATTTATCGCAACTAAAATAATAGTATTCAAATATGAACGACTTTCTAAAACTTTTTATGACTTCGTTTTACGACACCTAGCCACTGCCGCGCTCTCCACCTCATTCCTGATGTTCCTCAACGCTTTCACAGCCTCTGCATAGATCGTTTTGTCGTGGGATCGTTTCGCGTCCTGCCATATCTTTCTCCAATAGTCCTCCTCTTCGAGAACAGAAGTTGTAGCTGACGAGCCAAGAAGATTCTCCTCCAGCTTCTTCAAGTATGACGAATTCAGACCGGATGATCGAAGTGTCGGCGCCCATACCTGACGTAAAGCTTCGACTAACGTCAATCCTTTTCCACTGCCGGTTGTTGTTACGTGAACGAGGTCGTGAAAATTCTTTTCAGTCACTGACGCCTCTGTTAACTATATTAAATGTACATTTTTCTGTTAGAAGTATTTTTATTATTTCAAATACATCTCTGCATGTAAATAAACTAGACTGTTTACAGACATTACAATTTCCTTTGAACTTTAGTATTCCTTCGAAGTAACTTATTTTATCTTTATATTGAATTTCTTAAATAAAGCGTAATTATTACGTATTTTAGATTAAGTATAAATAAACTATGATTCAGATTCTTTTATTTTCTACATCTTTCCATTTGTTTCTATAATGAAGGTAGAGTAAAAATATATCAAGCATAAGATGATATAATACCAGACACACATAATAGAGTCACATAAGTAATAAAATTAAGTCATAAAACCAGTTAATTATAATCCGATAAAAAATTGGATAATTTGAATACAATGGATGCATAACCTGTCTCGGACACCTTCCTCCTTCACTCTTTTCTCACCTTAAAGAAGACCAAGGTATTCCTGCCAACCGGTAACTCGTTACTTAATTTCAATCTCACTTCCTCATCCTCCACACTCGCCGGTTCTGCACACAAGAGTCTACAAGTGGCTCTGTCCAAGAAGTTGTCAAGCACTGTTTGTTCATCAGCTATCGTTTCATCATTCTCTAGGGGCACGCCGAAGAAATGACCAGCAGTGGATACTATCAATGATCTACGTTTGTCAACTACTACCATTTTTTCCTCTAGTAAACTAGTGGTAATTTCATCTACTTTTGTTGCGAATACATATATTATTACGGTCGTATTCTGAAGTTTCCACGAAACACGGACGGAGTGACCGTCCTTGTTGCGTGGTAATCGTTCAAGTTGTCATGACGACTCATGATCAACACAAACCAGCTGTCAGCGGTGTCACGTGCTGGCAGGATCGTAGCTGTGAATTGTCATTGAGGGTACCATTTTTTTAAAAGCGGATTGAGATGAACTGGAAATCAGGAGTTGAAATTCATTTTTGTTCATGATTTCATTGAAAGGATGTTAATTGGTAATTTGATAAGATTATCGGTACTACGTTCTACAGTTATTATGAGATGATACAAGAGGATTCAATAGTGGTCAAAAAGGAATTTGTTTTTCTGACATTTAAAATTTTTATACAGCATTATCTTATGAGTCTCGAAAGATCATAAAAATACAATTTACACGGTAAGATTATAAATATATAAGAATTCAAATTAATAAATGAAAATTAATATGAAAAGGTGAGGAAAATTCTGTATTAAAATTTTAACTGTCAGACGAAGAACAAATCTTTTTATATATTTTTTCCCATTTATTTTTATTATGAAATTTTAAACATCGTCTAAACAATGAAAGTTATGATGCAAGTAGAAGATCGAGTATTACAGAACTGAGGAAAGAAAAATATATAAAACTATGCATCGATGATATTCGATTAATCATTGATTAGAACCAATTACAGAATAGTGCGAGTACATAATAGACAAAACTACGTCACCGAGGAAATATGTGAGAGAAAAAAGAAGACAGACTGTCCGTGATTCGACTTCTGACACAAGCTACTATTTTATTTTATTTCATCTTTCCTAAATAATATTAATTTATATTTACGATACTAAACATAAACACTAGTTTAATATTCTAGTCTAAATACTTTCATATTTTACAATAGTTGCGAAAAATCTCCAACTAATCTACACAATTCTACTTCTACTTAAACTACACAAATTTTTTCTACGACAAATTTATCAAAATTATACTTTATAATATAATTCACACTACACACCATGTTCATGTCATTTGCTTTTGCATCCAGAAACCCGTTATGTTGACAATATAACGATGCTACAATGAGACCGGAAACTTCTGACAGTCACAGTGGTATTAAAGCCACTCCTTTTTTAAACATTTCCACATTTTTCTCTACTCTTAAACTTTATACTTGTACAATCCTTGAAGAACATGTTATGTCCATAAGTGTCTGAAGGAGAAGTGCCTGAAAAAGCATTTAATTAAGAAAAGCACCGTTGCGTTCGCGCGCCCGAGTCTAACGAAGGCACGAGGATTCACGCATGCACGAAGTTACCGGCATTGTTAACGTTATTACCGCCAAATATTTGCATAATCGGAGTATAGCTGGCATCCACGCCTCGAATAAGCAATCGGAGTACATTCCGATGAGCGTCGAGGCCGATTTATGCGCTCGCGTGCATACGTATGAACTGTCCATGCATACTTCCGGCCGCGGCGAATAGCGTATTCTATGGGAGGAGAAACTTCGCAGACCATACACTACTTGTTAGAAATATAATTAAAGGACGTTCAACGAGGAAATTGCCATGTAATGTTTAACAATGTCTGAGAGAGTTGTGACATTATCCTGAAATGAAAATTTATTTTGTATTAATTAACGACTCGGTGATGATTATCTTTGGATACTTATCTTGACACCTTTGTTTCGTACAATTTCCTTTCACAAATGGCTTATATTTGGAAACAATTCTCACAGTATGGAAAGTGAAATACTGGTTTAGTAGAACTTCTTTTATGAAGGTCGGATTAATTCTTCTTTTACTGAAATAGATTTTAAAATTAATTTTTGTATGATATTGAAATTGAGAGGATGAACTTATTTAACTCTATAAATTTTTATATGCAGCTATTAATTACTTATTTTTAATTTGTGTAAAGTATTATTAAGTAATAGTATAAAATAGCTATTTATTTTTTGTTTTATAATTAATATTTATACTTAGTATGTATACTTATATTATACTTTTTAAAAGTTATTAGTTTCTTATTTCATACCTTGTATAAGTAGTAACATTATATTGTTGCGAAGTATTAACAAATAAATGAAACGAATTGTCACATTTTTGCCATGTAAATATAAATTAATTTTAAGCATTAATAGCAGTACCCGTTTTTCTGACGTGTTCAATGACTTATAATTCTACAATGATAGCCGTAATTGTACACTGCATAGAAATATCCTATAAATTTGAAAAATCTACACGAAAGATCATATATTTATCTCGATCATGTAACACGGTTTTCTAAATTCTCATGGCG
>NIJG01000079.1:586665-597636 GCA_002201625.1 Euglossa dilemma | reverse complement strand
CACTAGCAAATCGTAACACAACGTGAATGATCGTGAAACAACATGTCGTATGTTACTCTATTTTGCATACACTATACAAAATATAATCAGAAATTATAAACTAAGTATAAAGTTCGCATTTTTGGCCTACCTGAAATTTTTATTTCAAACCAATATTTCTTGATAAATATACGACGAGCTAAAATTACATTCTTTTCGCTGTTCCAACTGGCGCAGCAATTTCTTCCGCGACAACCTAAAACTGAACGTACACAAAACGCCCAAAAAGAAGTCTCATCCGATGGGAAATCAGTTGCCGTTGCACGAGGAAGTTGTGCTTCCGTATATAGCCGCTGAATGTCGGGAGACCTTCCTTTTATCTCGCCCGTTCTCAACTGAATTTGCCAGACCACCAAAAAAGGACCTTCGTTACGTGAACGGAAAGAAGAAAAACGAAACTCCTGTCTCGTCAATCCCGCGTAATCGGGCGACCACGTGGTCATGTAACAGGCAGCTACTTGCACTGAAGCGCCGCCACAAAGCATAACGCGGTATTAATACATATAAATCAACCACTTTTGACGGATAACCTCACGATACATGAATCTATTGTTTCAGAAACATTCTGCGATAGGATTCTGTAGGATTACGGAGATGAAAATATATCAGTAATATGTCTAATAATTATGTAATATATTTAATAGACAACTATTTAATAACATTTTGTTATCGACCATAACATAACTTTTTATGTGACAGGCACGTGACAAATTGTCACAAGTACATAAGAGATACGTAGTAAAAATATGAGATGAATGAAGTGGATGCAAATTTATTATTTACTTTTAATGTATCATAACTTTAAAAATCAAAAAGTGTCCCAAGCACGTGTTTTCAATTTTAACAAATTTGCAACCTAACCCCAATAACCGACAAACCAGTACATTCCAAGCAAGATCCGAACGATGAACATGTCCACTTCCAAATGTCAAACACAAACGCTGTTGCACACTCTAAGACGTAAAAGAAAATTGAAAGAAAAACACGTGAGGGAAAGCAGTTATATACCGATGGCACGCAATATTGGACCATGACGAGGCGAACAAAGGGTCCGCCTCTGCGAGCTGCGAGCGCAGTGTCCGTTTTATACATACGAAGAGATCGCGGCGATTAGACGCGCCAAGGCCGCGTTTACTCGACGATTTTCCTCGTCGTTCGTAAGGAGTATCGGCAACGCAGCGATAGATCGTTGCGACCCTGCTAGAACGCGTGCCTCAGTCGAAGCACGGACGTCGCTCCGTGCTCTTCCTTTCTTGTGTTTTTATACGAATTTAGTCCCGTTGTTTAAAAAATTGATCTACATCAGTGCCCTTTCTCTTCGGAGATCTTATCCAACGAGTTCGTGGCTATCGAGGTGAGTCCCCTAATAGCATTCTCAAATATTGTTTATTTTCTGGAACATATTTGCACGTTGTTGATTGATCAATTAGAGTTTTTAAAAACATCAAGTTGTTACATTTTTTATTAATTTCGTGATTTCAAATTGAGGCACTGTTTTATCACTGCATTGCTGTAATTAATAAAGAAACGATACAAGTATACAGAAAAAATGTAGAGAAACAAAATGTAAATAATTATAGAAAAACTTTTCTTCTAATACCTTTTTCTCAAATGAGCGGAAGAGAAAAATTTCACATTCAACCATGATTTCAAAAGACATCAATCATTCTTCTCGCCAATACCATTCAAGACATCTTAAAGAATTACGTACATCAAATTGAATTACGGATAATTCGAAGAGTCTTTTTCTTGCGACCATACTACAAGACATCTTCATCCTTGTGTAATTATTTGAATACTGTCATTTACGTAACCAACAATTATTCGCGATAGTTTCTTCTACTGAGACCCCGAACGTGCCCCGTATTCGATACAGTTATATATGCGTAAACGTGCGATTCGCATGATATGGTGTATCTCACCCGTGCTGCGAAAGTAGAACGTATCTAAAAGTATGCCATATCTAGAGGTCTGCGTCACGTATAACAGACGTAATTGTATTACGATAAACATAACCTCGCATAATTGCCAGGATAAGAATTATCTATTCACCAACTTGTTAATTGTTCCACAATTTCTACCAATTTCACCAGCAAATAAACTATATCAATTTGATTTTGGTCTCTTCAGATTGTTCAAAATGTCTTGATCTTTATCATTTTTATGATTTTATTATTATTCCATAATCATTGTGACTTGTATTTTTCCCTTTTTAAATTTAAGATACTAGATAATATCTGTCTGGCGTGTATTACACCTAAATATCTTTATCATCTTTTTAAACATTTTTAATTGCGGTTAAATACCTCATTTCTTTTTTAAATACTGTAGTAAAGATTATCGATTTCAATTATATTGCTAGGATTTCTTTGCAATTTTACTTAGTTTCACTTATGAAATTTCTAAAGAACTTGAAATTTCATAATCATCCATCGCTTTCGTGATTTCGTTGTTTCTTCAATCTTTTGCGATCGTTTAAATTTTGTTTGAAATTTTTATAGTGTATTTTCATAACATTGAAGGATATCGCTATATATATATTCTAAGAACCTTCAAATAAAATTCTAAAAAGTACACGTCATATTGATAATGTGGTGGAACGGTATTAGTCCCATTTTTGTTTTGCTTACCAATTCACGAATCACTTCGCATATATTTGTTAACACGGTATGTAAATAATTTTGCTCTAAAATGCTCTACTAATTTAATATTTCGTAATTTTAATCACGTCCGTCGTTCCATGTTTATTTTAATTAAAGTTATCACTTCTTTATATTTTTTGCACCTTTTTATCTTTAAATGTTCCCAGTATTTCGATAAATTTTATAATATTTTGCTATCATATCCATGACCTATACGCGTACTTTCCGTACCTTTAAAATAAATATTAATTTTGATAATTGCTTTGCAATTTTCCTCAATCGTACAGTTAACAATTTCTCCACTAAAGCTTCTAGTATATTCTTTCAATTTTACAATTTGTGCTATAAAAAAAAATTTAATTATTTTATTTATTCAATATATATAGCCTTTTTGTCCATCTCTAATACCTTATCAATTTTATTCCATAGAGGCTTTCCTCAAGCACATTCAGGCACGTTCAACCACTATCATAGGTCATCGTTCATCCTCATTCAATCCCTAACACTTCTTTCAAACACTCTTAGCATTAGAACTGCCGACACATAACAAGTACCAACATGTATTTTACATAAATGAAGATAATTGCAGCGATACGAGGATGAGGAATGACTGCAAAGAATTATATTTTAATCCGAATACAAGTATAAATTTTGTCAGAAGTAATTTATGTACTCTAAGAAATTGTAAATAAAAATATCCGAAACAAGTGACTTTGACTCCTCTGGTTGTTCTAGTGTTAATTCTGACCTCTGACACTCCAGTCGAAATACGTAACCCCTGTGCACACTTCTGCTGTTTGGTCAAGCACTCTTGGACAGCTTCATGTAAATANTACACAAACATCATATTTTTGAAATATCTCTTTGTAGATTTTAGATAACAGTCTTCTTTACATACTTACGTCTGTATTATCAGTATAAAATTATCAGCTTAGAATCAGTCTTAAGCTTATTAAATTGCACTTGCAAGGGCTATTGAACTTCTCATTCATAACAAGTTATGCAATTCAAAATAGAATACATAATAAAGCGTTACTTCATTATTTTCCTCCTTCTCATAACAAAATATCATTATCAAGTTTAACTATAGTAAGTATATGTATGGTTACAGTCCTCAAAGTTTTTTTTTACTCAATCTTACTCTGAACCTAGAATTGGAACAAGGAAAAAGGAAAGTGATGTAATATAAGCAGTTGCAGTATTATTTCTTGTTTAAGTATGTATATTTTCTTTTTCTATGAACATTCACATACCTATTATCGATCAGCAAACGCACAATTCGTGGTTAGCGATTCTAATATTTATATGGAACGTGGGAAGACAAGGGAATTGTGTTTTGCTCTCTAGCTGATCCGTTGCCAGTCATCCGAAACCTTACAGCCCGCGGTTGAGCGTTCATTCGATTCGAGGAAACGGCCGTTAAAATCCACAGCCGTTAACGCTTTGACCAGCTACTGTCCAACACAATCACAACATTATACAGTGGCATAAAAACAAAGAGTAAAATAGGGATGTTGTAAATGCCTTGACAAAACGATTGACACCACTTATTAAAATATACAAACGGCAATTACCTTTGCATGTAATGGAAATTGCATGTGTATAATGTATTGACCAAATGAGCGATTACATTTCACGAAACGCGATGAATGTTATTCCTGCAAGCTTCTTAGATATTTATCTTCAATTACTGTTGTTTAATGATAAACAGTACTGTGTAAAAATCTAATTCTTTGTTTGTTAATGAATAAATATAAGGATACTTATTTTGTCAAGAATTAGTAATTATTTCAAAAATATACTTAAATGTTATATTAATATAACGTTCTTTCTTGACAGATTTATGCTAAATTTGTATAAGGCATTTACACTGGTTTTCTGACATTTTAATCATCTCTTTTGCCAACTTGATCTTGAGTAGTGTTACAATTCATCTCTGAAGGTATAAATACATCCTTTTTGATGTTGATGTTTTATACGAAACCTGACAAGAATAATCTATTACGCGACTTCTATAAAACTCGATTCGTTTAGGTTAGGATACCTCAAAGACTATACAGCAGCTGTAACATAGCAGAGTCGTAGCAATAACCGACTCTTCGATCTTGACACACGTTTACTTAATCAGTGGCTTCATTTATCGGGTTCATGCTTGCGTACTATCGTAAAAGACACGACTTTCCGCGTGTTCGACAGAGTGGATGCTGAAAGAAACGTGGAATCATGTCGCGCAATTAGCAGTGAATCACACGTCGCGCATCTAAACGATCGTAGGAGCAGTTGCGTCAAATAACCGGCTGAGGTCGCACGGAATTCATTGTTTTTCTTGCGAATCAGACAATGGACGCTTGCTACAGCGCGATTTTTTGAGAACAATAGACCAAATTTGTTTATTTCCAAAATTTATTTATTCTTCTACATTTCAAATACTTTCGACGGACTAATAGAAAACTTTAATAGCACCTTTAAGCTCCTGCCCTTCGGTCGAAAATAGTTAACGTATCGTGATCGTGTTTTTACTAAACATACACGTGAACCTTTTAATTAACTCTAAATGAAAGATGACATCACCAGAATACCTCCTGAGAATTCATAACATTCTAAATGACAAATATATATTCTCGCTTATTTAACCTACAACAAAAATGATTAAAATATATAAGAAATATTAAGAAATTTTTCACAACTTTACATATTGAATAACGTTAGAGAAGACTAAACTATTTCATTTAAATCTCGTAATTCGAACTCGTAATTCACAAATTATATTTATATTGACAACTAAATTAACATTAATTTTCTACATAATCAACACTTCTGTTTGCTGAATTATTTAGCAATTCTACACAGTTAATTTGATCCTCCAAGTTTAATTTGGAATATACTCGTACATACTCATAATCAGCACGAGAAAAGGTTTTAAAACGGTATATAAGGACATATTTAATTTTTCAAATTGATAACTTAAAAATATTTGGAAAGAAATCGACTAAAGCCTCCTAAACATTGGTCCTTTAACATTTTTCTTATTTATTAAATTTCCATTATTGTCTACTATTTAATAATCCCTTCTACAGGTGCAAGGATAATTCCGACCACAAAATGATTGACCAACCAGCGGGCAAAGGACCGCCAAGTGCCATTATGCTGGTGTTCTCTGTCCTTACACATGTTCTCCTATTGGCACCAGTAATATACATCCTGGTTTTGGCCTTTGATTCATACAGCTTCTTCTCCTGGCATCCTATTTGCATGAGCGTTGGAGTAAGTAGTCAACTTACCCAATCATAATTACATAATGAAACCATTAGAAAAAGCACGTGGATTAGGAATCTAGGTGCTTGACACCTACATCGCAACCGTAACCCGTTACATTGACAATTTCATTACACAAAATTTAATGGGTGGAGCAACCTGTTGGTTCTTACTCGACGAGAAGAATTGGTAGAAACTCTCTCGTTCAAAGTAAACGAACATCCTCCAGCAATGACGACGTTTCGTAATACCTGGATGCAATAAATCCTCCTTTTACACGCTGCAAAGTTACGTAAATTGGTGTTTTCCAATTTGGAATTAAAGCTTGGTAAGGAGAAGCTTTGCGATTTAAACCGTATAATGTCTTAAGTTGAAATTAATCCTTTTGATATAAGTTTCTCTAGCGAACGTTGCTGATGAAATAGACGTTTATAGAAAGTTTCGAATATGAAATATCATCTATAGAGAATAGCCAGAACACGGAAGACCGTTTACGTGGATAACCGCAACTTTTTGTTTTCCTCCGCCAAAGGTGATACACGTTTCACACCTGCTGAATAATGAAGTACTTAATGAAACATAACGACCGGCTTATTGTATCTTTAGATAATTTTCGCGATTAATTATGACTTCGAGGAACGCTGAAATCACGTTCTTTATATTTTATACGCTGTTGGTATTAGACAACTTTCTGCGAATTCGTATATTAAATCTTGGTCGTGATTCATAAGACTATTAAAGTGTCTCGTATAGTCGATCAATTTTCTTGTAGTCATCATCTTCTACATTGAAAATATCCTTATACTATGACATAATACAGAACCATTCGACATACATATAGAATATTCTAATTATAAAGGAAATTGTAAGTGTAGATTTTGATATACATTAAATTATTAGAAATTTAAAATATAGAAACTAAAGGTAATTGTCCTAGAATACCGACTGATGCTATTTATATATTTCTCCTAAGATAAAGAAGGAAAATGATCGTGTTTGTAGAATTTTCAAGAACTTGGTATGTAAAAGACATAAAATCCTAGACATGATTCAGAGACCTTCGTTCAAGTGTCTCGACACTTAGATCATCTTTGTACTTGAAAGAATGCAGAGTTCTACTTATTCAGAAGTACACCGAATAGTGTTCTCAAGTGAGCCAAATATAATATTCAGAATACAATTCGTTAAGGAAGAAAAAAGGGAGTGGTAATCGAAAACGAAATTTACCGAATGTCAACAATGAAGGCAGAGTCTTTCCAGCAAAACGAAATTAATACCTAACTTCGCAGTATCGAGTCAATTCATTATCTCCTTAAAACATCGTAGGCGTGCACGCTTGCACATCCACCGAATTAAACGGTGAAGGGATCCACCGTTGACCTAGATCGGCAAATTGGTTACAACAATCGCCCTAATAAACTGAAATGATCATCGTCGTCGATTGCTCCACCCATCAAACTCGTCGAACAACAATTTTACAAACAAATCAATCGAATAACGACTTTCTCATCGATACAGGTTGGTCTTTTAATAACTGAGGCCATATTCAGCGTTTCTGGCGAAGCATACCTAGGTTGGAAGGTATCAAGATTTAACAGAGTGACGATTCACTGGATTCTGCACATGGTGGGCCTAGCTCTGGTGCTGGTAGGCTTGATCATCATCGTGGTTAACAAGATCGAAAACAACAGACAGCATTTCGCCACACCTCACTCTATCCTTGGCCTGGTCAGCATTATCTTGGCATTCCTGACAGCTGCGTTCGGCATCGTCACCAAAAACTCCAGATGGCTTTACCCGCGTTTTAGGCCTGTTCTCTTAAAAATCGTGCATGCGTTCGGTGGTATCCTGGTTACGATACTTTTACTGGCGACCCTGATCACGGGGACATATACAGGATGGTGGCCTGGTGGCGACACTGGAAGAAGCCTGACATTTTCAGCCTTCTTCATTGCCGGTTTCTTTATATTACTGAAGCCGGTCCTGGGCGCTGTATCGAGGAGCAAAGTGGTTTTCGGTCCTCCACCTGCTACTACGTAATTTAAAGTAAACTGGAATTACAAGTATACTCTGTCTGCGTTTCAGAGGAAGCGTGTTTTGTTATTCGATGTTGTTCGTATTGGTGGATTGGATACCGAATTTTTACATTGTAACGATATTGATAGATTGATAAATTGAATGTCCACAGAGCAGTACAATGACATAATAGCATCGCGTGCTGTATTATATGGAATAACGTATCTAATAGAACACTGTATTATAAAATATTAAACTGCATAGAGGAGTTCAATGGTAATGTTATATACAGTACTCTACAATATAGTAAAATATTACAATAGTCTCTTGGTATACCATATAATACAACACAGTGCTGTATAGATGTCTAAAGTGAAAAGAAACTCGATATTTTGAAGTATGAGAAAACAAATGATAATTTTCACCGATATTGTTAAAAATCTATATATACGGTAGCAAATGTAAAGTTATACTCATCTATGAACAAAGGTGATCTTATTTCTCCGAATACGATGTGTAATGATATCTAAGGTATATAAGAGCATAACTATGTTTAATGCTTATTTAAAATTTATTCACTGAATGGAATGTTTACTATGATACTTCAGATTGATTAATGAGAACAGGAAAACTTAAGAACGGATTATTTTTATCAAAGTTAATCTATATTTCTGTCGATGAGACATCTTTATCAGTCACGTAAAGAGATAAGTTCTCATCGAGTTTTAATACCGATACTTTTGTTCTTCGAGCACGTAGTCGGACCTTCCATACGCGGGAGAGATGGGAATCGTGAATACTTTTACGATTCGATTTGCAATGGATGAAACAAAATTTTTACTTTCTATTTAGAATTCAGACATTCCGTCCTCCAATGATTGCACGATTGCCAACCAATCATTGACGAACATTTTTTATACTTCAATTCCGAGTCAATAATACGACTCGATTATCTTCTGCCGTATCAAAATGAAGTTCATTCGTATCCACCTATAAAATATCTTTTAATTTAATATCGAGACTTAAGTACAAAGGAGTCTAATTTAAATCCCCCGTGACAATCTGAATAATATAACGATAGTTGATAAGGATTATCTTGATGTTATTCGTAATGAGAAAATGTAACAAAATCGATTTTACCATCGCTGTGTTCATCGAATCGTTAACACATTTGCGAATATCCAATGTTGACGTAAATGCACCAAAAATGCTTCTAAACTCACCGATAAGAGAGACGTATATATTTTTTAAACATTTAGATAAGTAGTATTTATAAGAAATGTTTACCAAAAGAAAAAAAAGAAAAAAAAAAGAGAAAGAAAGGAACGAAAAGAAAATGCTACACTTTAATGTTAACTTAAATGCGCTTAAACGTTTAACATAAGGCGATCCGTTAAAATAAATGGATTGAGGAGATAATACACGCGTCGGCGTTATCGTCAACCATATATATCAACACTTTATTAATTACACACGCATCATATACATATACATAGAATTTACATAATGTATATATCTTCCGCAATGCAATGTACATGTATATTAATACAATTTCTTATTCTCGATATAATTCCATCGTGTCTTATGTATCGTGATCTTTTTTGGTTTTTTAATTTTTTTCTTTTTCCCCGCAATTTTTCCTACCCATTGGACATCATCTTAATTTCCCATAAACATCAACGTACGATAAACATTTCGAATCGAACCGATCGCGCCTTAAACACCTCTTCGTCTGTATCCGAGGCATCGTTAATATTATGCAACAACATATAACGCAGTGTATACATATATATGTATATTATTTGTTTTTTATGTACACATATACGTATACGTATCTATGTTTGCATACGTGCGTACGCATTTATTCGACATAGATATAATGAGACTTTAAATTTTCCTTTTTTTCACATATTTTTTTTGTTCTCTCTAGAATCTCGTTCATCTTAAAGTTACATGCGTTCCTTGCCGTGTTTTTTTTTTTTTTTGAAATGAAATTGAAATATAAGTTGGTCTTAATGATAGAAAAGGTTAGTGTACCTTGTTACGAAAAGAATATACGAGAGGAAGATTTATGCTAATTGGAAATTTCAGCAAAATTTCTTTCATTTCTTATAGGAAAATTTATTTATTTATAACATATTTCGGGCTTGAAATATCTAGGCTTTCCTAAATCTCAAATTTTTGTCGATTTCAAACTTCCTATCTTAGGGTTATTAAGTACTTAATACCACAAAACGTTGATAATAGGTGAAATTAAATTTTCCTATGTTTACTATTGGAAACACTTATTGAATGAACAAAAATTGCTCGGCATTTTATCGCAGTATTAATGATTAATCCCTTCGTTATCCAGCTAAAGCCATTTGAAACTTTATTTTTCATCAGAGCCTCCGTTAAAAGCACAACAATATAATACTATGATAACATAAATTGCAGGAATTAAATAGTGGTCGAAATTAGTGAAAATAAATTTATATGATATGATTATAAGCTAATTTTCTATGATTACTGATGTTTTTTTTTTTTTTTATTAATGTATATATTAATCGGCAAAGTACCAAGAGACATGGCAGCATATCGAAATGTTTTCATCATCGAATAATTTTCTCTTTCATTAACGTCCAACGATTTTTCATAAAACCATGCAACGTACAAAAATCTGTCTTATTAATGCGAACAAATATTAAACCCTATCATTTCCACGAAATAATAGCGCGTTTGCTATCACCTACTCTAACCTCGCTCTCGAACGCTTTTCTCTTTCTCGATTAGCTCTAGGACACGTTACTTTGTACTGTTCGCTCTACTGGTTGCTCTTGGTGACGTAAAATTCGTAACATTACTCGGTAATCGTAAATCTATTCGATACATCGAAATTCCTGAAAAAATAATCTATCGACAATTAAAATGAAAAATTATCCGTGTACTTTAAGAATATTTTATTTTAATTGTTTCAAAATCTAAGATTACATTTCAATGAATAAAAATTCATAAAATCGATAAAGGACGATATCATATA
>NIJG01000079.1:531422-586458 GCA_002201625.1 Euglossa dilemma | reverse complement strand
AAATGAAAGTTTATGAAAGTAGTTTACGAATGATATATAGCAGTTCGAATGACAAATCTTAACCTAGAAGATTTAAGAACTTCTGTTGAACTTCTATAAAGATAGAAATCTATATTGTTTTCAAGCAAAATTATATTTAAATCTCTATATTTTTATTTTTACCATCTAAAACTTCTATATTTCATTTATCATCAACGTTACCTCGTTGTTACCGATAATTCTACGTCACCATACCTTAACCCTACCTAGGACAGTCGACCACGTGGCCCGACCGGTTTAAACCGGCAGCTAATGCTATTATTAATTATTATTATTATTATTATTATTCTTTAATTATTATTATTATTTTTGATGTTGTAACATAATTTCTCATAATAATAAACATCGTTATTGTTGTTGGTAATGACGCGCTAAACTCTTGTTTAAATTCCTTTTTAAACCTGCATTAGATTCGCCTATCTAACCTAAAAACATTAAAGTTCCGACGAATGTTTACCTATCAGTCACCCATTCCCCGCGAATCCCAAGTACTTTATCCCCTTTTATTTCTCCTCTGTCCACTTTGTGTTTTTCAATCACTCGCCAATAAAATTTACGTCCATCGACCGAACGATCGTTCATCAGGGTTCCCTTAACGAAGAATTTTTTTGTTCTTGATTATGTCACGGATATGGCTAGTTGGTATGTGTTTCTCGCGCATTCTATCGGTACAGCTTCGTTTCCTTGTGTCTAATCTGTATATCAGTACATATGTGGTTAGTCTAATGTCTCTTTTCGTTAAACGAGGATCAACTTTTCGTTAAACGGGTAATACGTTAATCGCGTAATGAATTGAACGGTCTGGAACGGGACAAAAAAAAAAAAAAACAATTTGTACGAACGACGGACATTTAGAATCTATGATACTTAATGAATAATTGTATACTTGGTATTTCGATCGCGGTATTTTGTACATACTTATATAATTGTGAATGGAGAATCGATAGAATCACGAATGTTCGGTTAACCGAAAGATAAACTGGAATATAAAGTGCTCGGTTTCGGTGTTAAAGTATGAATCGATTCGATAAACTTTCATTGTCTTCAATACGGGGCCCCATAACTGGCCCCGATTGGATACGAATTCCGATCTTGGGATTCGAGTATCGTTCTATTTAATGTTACTTTTTTTTCTCTTTGTTCACTGTTTGCCTATTTTTTTCTCTGAAGCTCTGAGTATTAACAACGTCTAAATTCTAAAATGTTAATTAGGTCACCGAGGATCCATCTCGTATGCGAATAGTGTGGATCCTCCTCCACTTATTCGTCCCTTTGAGCAAAGGATCGATGGCAAAGGACGATTATTAACCTCTAACGTCCACTTCAATCGTTCATAAATCATACATACTTTCGAAAATCACTGAAATTTCAAATCATGCACTTACAAAAATCCCTCGAACTTATCTTACGAATTTTTACTTAGAATTATCGACGTGAATCGATTGTATACCACAAGCTATCGAGAAATTATCGGAACGTGCCAAGCAGCGCGACCACGCTTGATTCAGTTTACGTATAAAACTGTCAAGCGACGTGTTGCGCTTTCTTTACAATTGCAGTGACAGCGAGATGGCGCTGCGATGACATTCGAACGCAATGTCAATCGCATACTGCATTTTCATGCAGCGGCGCTTTTCGATACTAAATACAAACAGAACGATCGCTTTGCGTGACACTCGAACAGTTGCAATTGGTCGATAATAAAAGATTTTTAAGTGACACAGTTTGACCAGAACTTCTATTATTTCCTTTCGCATTAGATCTAACATTAGCACGAGTGAAAGGATTACAAAACAGTTGTTCTAATATTAGCACGATTCGAAGAAAAAAGCAAAAATACAAGAAAAATGATACGAAATAGAGAAATTAGGCTAGGTATAATAGAATGGGGTACGTTACCAATTGAAGCGAGCGCGTGGACCGTTAAGAGGACCAAAAGTGGAGTTAGGCCCTTGTTAATCTAGAAAATACACGTACACACGGTCTTCCGCAATTTCTCCTCGTGTTCACTCACGCAACGAAACGCACCGGAATTCGCACAAACACGTTCAGGCGCACGGATATGAAGTTAACATATTTTGTATTTCAGTTTTTCCTTTCATCTTTTTTTTTTCTCTCTGTAATTTGAACGCAGCGGGTTTTCGGTAATATTTAATTGTTGTCGTGACGTTTACCGCCTTGAACTTCTTACGATGTATCAAACGATGATCGTGTCGTATTTTTTTTTCCTTTTTTTGTTTTTTCTTTTTTTAAATATCCTCTTATGCTCGTCTTTTGTACACGTAATATAATAAACTATGCGACGCGTACACCAGTGTACAAGCGTCTATAAATATAATGTAAATATATATATAATATGTATAATATACTATATATGTATATCTGTAACGTCTGTATATGTATATACATGTACATATACACACATATATATATCTATGTATATGCATATGTATATGTACATACGTAATATACGATAAATGTTATACATATGATACAGCTAGCAACACTTTACAAACGGGGTCACATAAAAAATAAAGAATCACGATTTCTCACGTTTATTGACTGTGTACGTACGCGCGTAATTGTCCGGTCTGCTCTCGAGACATCACTGACTTAACTGTTTATTTTTATAATTCCTAATTTTCGGTCTGAAACGATCCGAAACGCTTTTCTCGCTGACCCGTGAAACGACACAACCCTCTTCTTTTATCTCAAATACATCTCTTTACCCTTCCAACATTTCACCCTATGTGGTCCACGTAAAAATAACACCCCTCGCGTGATGTCACCCCCACATATATCCTCTTTTTATCCTTCTCTCTTCTTCACTTTCTTTCCTTTCTTTATCTTCTTCTTCTTTGCCCGTTGTTGCACCTTTTGTTCTTCCTCTTTCTCTTCTGTTCGCTACGGAATAAGCGTTCGTTTCGAAAAAGCACGCGGAACAGCTAACAGTCTACTAGACCTAGGACTCCCTGAAAAGTTTACACAGCTGGAAAATAGATATTATAATTGATAACGGGAAATGGAGGCGCAGTACACGCGGAAACACTCGACAGTCGATCTACGAGAAAATAGAATTCTTTTTTTGCTTTTTTCTTTAAGTATATGACTCGGACAGATCAAGCGTTCGTCGTCCTCCAGTTGCTGATCAGATCGAATCGCGAATTGAACTGGACGAAGTTTTTGAGAAATAATTTATGGATTACGTTCTTTTTCTCTTCCGACGCTCCATGATAAAATAAAGATATTTAAACTGTTGTTGTTTACGTGTAGATGAGATTTCTAAAATATCCGATAAGTAGTCCCCTTTACAAATATGGCTACTATTTATATTAATAGCGAAAATCAAAAGGAATATCCCCTATCTTCCTTCCTCCTTCCCCTTGAATCTCGTAACAGAAATAACCCCTGCATGCATGCCCGATATAGAAATATTTTGAACAAATAGTTGACCTATATATACTGCGTGTGATGAAATTCAAAATAGAATAAAGGAAAACTTGGTTTCCTGTTGTATATTTATAATGAAACTTTTAATTAAATTTACATTGCATGATATAATTAACGTAATCGGCCTCTATAGGAATGAAGAAGATATATATCAACGACTGTAAAGATGTTAATTAGATAATATGCGTTATTGAATGTAATTTTGAACGTTGTGAAAAGTAACAAAGCAAAACGAAATTCTAAAAGTGATATTTCGTTTGAGATTATTACGGTGATAGCGAGTCGTTAAGTTTTCCCAACAGGCTTTGATAATTTAATTGGACGATAAATTGACAGAACTATCTAGTGCGTGATTCTGTAAATATTTGGAGCAGAGTAATTAATAATTCATCATCGTTTGCTTACTTGCTCTAGATTCTACATTTCCAACAGAAATTCATCGATAAATTTGTTATCTCGCTCGAAGTAAGCGTACTATTGAGGCTATTACGAGTAATTATCATGTTTCGTCCGTTCAAATTCGCTCTTTGATCTTCAACGAGTTCTTCCGGTCTCGTTATTTTCTGCCCTCGAGCCTATCGATCTAATATATAACGACAAATAATTCTCATCTATCGCTGAACATTATATCCCTTTGACGCTCAACAATTTAACCCTTTAAGCGTTGAACCGCGCTTTTATTGACTTTTCGTAAAAGTTGCAATGTTATCTAGCGTTACTACCAATAACGATAATTACACGTTAATATCTAGGAAATGAATCGAAGTATCACATTTACATAAACGCTGTCGTACCTAATTTTCGTCTATTGTTAACGATATCTTCAGTCTGCGAATGATAGAAACGAAAGCCCTTAAACGTGAACGAAATCCCGCGATTGATCAGTCGTTTGTGATATAGAAAAATAAATCGTCAATTGTATAAATCCCTTACGACTAACAACGATACATATTTTCTCTTGTACACGATCGAACGCTCCTTGATAACTAGAGACATCGCTCGAACATCGATTCTATCGGTTGCCAACGCTGAAAGGATTAAAACGACAAAAATAGTGCAACAATCGCGACGAACGTGTTAACAAAAATATGTAATCTATACCCCGTCGGTTGACGATTGTTGCGATCTTCTCGTTTGGAGGACATCGACAAGTGAACGCAGGAAGAAGGATAGCGCTAATCATCCGCTAATTATCCTCTTTTCGGAAAGATAACGATTATTATTAAGGAAGAGAACCATCTAAGACCGCATCGTTTTGCGCCTATCGGCACTTAGATCCATCCTTCTTTACCTCGATATCGTACACTCTGAATCGCCTCGTATCCTCGAATCTCGCTGTCTGGACAAATTTCCTCGGCCTCTCGATAAACGGTACAACGTGTGTACCTGGTATGAAACATTTCGCGAGTCAACATCGAAAATTACCGAACGCTCACGTAACTGGGAACGTGCTTTACAAAAAGGTACCAGATGTGGCGTTTGAACGTGCCGGATAACAACGAGAATCTGCGACAAAAATTGTCCAGCGGATTAATAGAAATGCAGGCTGCTTTTTTTTTTCATTTTTTCTTTGGCGGGTGATACGAGATTACATAGATCGCGATGAGCGGAATCCACGGGGATTCCCCGATTCGATACGCTAAATCGAACACGTCTAAACGCACGGAACGTCTAAATCGATCTGCTATGCAAGTTAACATTATCTTAGATAATATACCTTACACAGAAGCCAATTAATCGTCCGGTGATGTATATTCACCCAACGGATGTGTAAATGTTCGTTTGTTCTATCTTAATAATTTGTATGTCGCTTCAGGGTAGGTAGCGATAAATACGTAACTTTCTTCGCTAGAATACGCACAATTAATTAATCTCTCGTGTCTTCCTCGTCTTCTTGCCTATGTGTATATGCGTGAATTCCCTCCTTTTTCGTCCTTTCTCTCTCTGTATTCCTCGTCTTCTTATTTACAATCGAAAGCAGTGGAGTAGCGTAATTTTTTCTAACGACTTTGCATCGCAACGCGCGTGCTGAAGCGTCTCGAGGGACCCTTCGCGTGACATCCTGTTGCGCTAAACAGTCTTCACTGATCGCGATCGATCACTATTAGTCCTTAAACGTTTCACACGTGGCGCCCTTACCGAACGATTACGATTTCGCTTACGCATAACTATCTTACAACGAAACAATTAGACACTATTCGACTACTAAACGTTAACAGTTAAATACCCTTAAGAATCTACGCATCTTAGAAATAAGGTAACAAATGTTTGGAGAAGAAACGAACGCGTTTACAAAATAAAGATCGACGGCTTAAACGTAACAGTGTACAATGTTTGAAATGTTTCGTTCTATTGGAATGAAAGATACGCGGATTGTGAAGTTCGAGTGTATGAAAAAATACATCGACTATTTCCTTTTTTAAAAAAATAAATTCATAGGAATCTCTTTGCTATCGGAACGTGCAATATCATCCTTCGCTTGATCGCCACTCAATCGATCATCGATCGTTAACGAACCTATCTGCGATATGCATCTAGGGGAAAGTAGAATCAAACCGGGTACCGTTGTTTTTCTAAAATAACAGCTGCGATATGCAATTAACGTGTAATATTAAATTGAGATGGCTTCTCGATGCAAGAACAATCGTGTATCATGGAACGCGTTCATTTTTCTAACAGATAGATTTGAAAATTTCAAGTGTAAAAGTTGGAGGGTCGTATTTACTAATCGGCAATATTTTTCTATCAGGATTTTAAGATCGGTTACGATAAGTACGATAATTTTTCTATAGTCTTTGTAGAATACTTTGGCGTTTCCCCTGATTTTTTATCTCTCATTAAAGTTTGAACATATAACATTTAATAAATTCCTTCTCTGGGACAAAATCTGGTATTTTAATACTACATCTAGTATAATGTAAGATAAATATTTTTTAATCTTCATACCCTTCTCATTATTTAAAGAAAATTTTAAATTAAATATACTTTCATATGGTATGCATATTGCCGTGCTTACTCGACAAAGTGTTGATTTGTAAATAAATTAAGCAGTAAATAATTAACATCGTATTATTCTATACTGAAGTGAAGTTATTCTTAAGAATATATATAATCCATAATATAATAATTAATAAATTATAACTGATAAAAGAAGCTAGAAAGAAAGATTATTCTTTAAAAAACTTCATTAAATTTTGCATCGCTTTAAATATGTAAGTACCCGGTTTTATCTTTACTCTCGGGGTAAAACTGGCTGATTCAGCATCTTCCAAAAATCTTATTTCCCTTCGAACTAAATAATATTTTTTAACAGAAGATTGTCATTTTCCCGATATATAAGGTTTAATTAAGATTTCTGGCGGTGACCAAAGTTTTTCCTGTCATTTAGTTTGATAGCAGGAGAAATATATTAGGCACCTGGTTTTACCCTACTTTCCCCTACCTGTTATTGGCGCGTTGTATCTTTGGCAATAGACCTCTGGGCAGATTCATCTTTAGCGTTAAAATGAACATCGTGTCAGACTTGTTGAGATGTGATCAAGTCGGTTTTACTAGAATTCTTGAGGATCGACGGTCCAGGAAGTTTCTGAGCTGTTCCAGACGTGCTCGAAGGTTGCACCATCATTGGTTGACCGTTCACCAAGACTATGGTGTCTCTTACGGAGTTGTACCCTCCTGATGGACCTGTGTTACAATTATCTCATGAAAATCGAAACGAAATAAATATTCATTTAATAAACTAATCAATTAAAGAAACTCAATTACTAGATCGTAGTACTCAAATTTTCATAAAATATCGAACAATTAAAATCTTTGACAAGTATAAATAGACTTTCCTCTTGTAACAGTCCATTGATGAAAGTGAAATTTGTTATTAACGATAAAGCGATTACTTTTAAATTGAAATAAAATATATAACATAGAATTTTAATATGAAATATATAAAATAAGCTACCGTCTATGAAAATTTTTAAATAGACTAGTAATTTTCTGGTACACTCTGATATTTAAGAGTCGCCTAAGTAATCGCCCCAGACGTATCTCATTATTGATCTCACCGACACACGCGTAGGCGGAGACCCGTGTACAGGCCTGATAATCACGCCTAATGCAAGAAAAATAGCGCTTCCTAGCACCTGGGCATCGTCACCCTTCGTTCGAGAATAATGACATCGGAGTGTCTAGGGTGGCTTATTATATCTAGATTAATTATCCCGCTACCAGCCAAGTTAAATCCGATTACAACCCAAGCTGATGAAAATTGCGCCCCGCGCGACCGTACCACGGTGTGTTTAATATCTGGATACACGTCCACCCGGTTGATGGCGTTTAGTTGCACGCGACTGGAGCTTAATTAAGTCCCTGATTACCTGGCGACGGAGTGTGGGTGAGCGTTCTCGACGGAGTTCTGGCCGCGGGACCCCAATCAGAAGTTGGCTGCAGAAGCATCTTGGCACGCCACCACACGCTCTTCCCGTTGCTCTTCTTCGTTTTTCCTTTGCCAGGTCTTTGATACGATGGCCTGCTGTCCAGATCGTCGTCGTCATCGTCATCGTCATCGTACGCTGGACGACGACGTTTGTCCCTCAATTGATGCTATAAAGAACATATCAATAAATATCCGGTCATCGGATATAAAAACGAAAACAGAAAGTCGCGTATATGTTAATATATAAATAAACGTGGACGGGGAAATAGAGAAATAAAGAGAGTATACGTGGGCGCAAAGGTAAATAGTTACGGAGAATGTATGCGTAGGTAGTAGAGCGAGGAATTACGTGTTTTTTGAGAGAGATCTGAACTCACGATAAGTACACGTAAACAGCATTGATTTATCAACTATCATAACAAATGAAACACAATAATCCAATAAATCACGAGTAATTCTGTCACATTAGCAAATCCATTTTCACGTTACAATTACATGGGAAAATACTCGAGGAACTAAAAGAAGTTACGTCGCAATCAAGAACTCTTATAATCGGCATCCCAATAATCGATATTCCAATAATCGACATTCCATTGTATCGTACCAATTCTGAAACTCCCATTCAATTCCTTCGACTTCGAGAGACCAGATATTTTAAATGTGATCGTGTTCCTAAATTACTTCGAAAGCGACACTCGTGTTTCATTCGTTTGTAAATAGAATCGAGGAAGGATTAATTTTACTTACGAGGGCCAAGCCAACGATGACCAAAACAGGCATCATGCCAACGACCCATCCGATAATGTCTGCCCATTTTGGATAAACGTAGCCACCGTATTTAAGAGGTTCGTACTCGACCCAATTAAAGAACAGAATGAAGAAAAGTGTCGCTGGTGTAATCACTTTCCACATCCAGGTCCAGAAAAACCTCCACAGACGGCTGCGTGGGCCGATCATTAACTGCACGTCGTCGAGGAATCGATCCGCACCATAGATCCATGCGACCAAGATACACTCGCCTATGGCTATGAGTAGCACCGACCAATTCGCTGCGTATTTGTCCATCAGCTGCAGCCAATACATACCAGCCTGAAAGTGTAGTGGAAAATGACGTGCAACTATCGATTAATTTTGCAAACGATGATTTGTGTTTGTGAAATTAATTAATTTTGTTTTAGACCATTCTGGAACAAATGTGATTTATTTGAATTATTAATTTTACGTCACGGTGATTTTCATGCATATAAAATGATATTAATTAATAATTATAATTGATATTATTATTAAACAATTGTCGCGTATTGTCAGAAATAACCAAAGGTTTCTAATATTATCTTTATGATCAATTTTAGCGATATGAATGTTTAACGTGTCGATTCGAGTTTCTCAGTGGAAAAATGTATTCTTTTTTGGTGAACTTACATTGGTGGTGAAAATGATTCCACCGGCATAACCCAATACAGCTGCAGCTAGGACAACCCATAATTTGTAATTTCTCAATGCTGGAAAGGCGTCGAGGATCGCTGTGGTGACAGTTTCCATCAAAGCAAACTGAGAGTCGAGGCCCAATGTGAGCAGCATCGCGAAGAAGAGTAGAGACCAGAACGGTGCGACTGATAAACGAGCTACTACCTATTTTCGATACATTTTTATTTGTTTTTTTTCCGCATTATCCATAAGAAATATAAGCAAAAAAGAAACGTTAAGAAAATTAGATATTGGATCTTAAAGAAAGTATTTTGAAAATGTCACATCTACATTTCCATGGAATAAAACTAAAAATAATAAAATAACATAAATAAACTGAACAAGATATACCTATAAAAACAAGTACTTTTATTTTTATTCAGGATAAAACGTCTGCATGCCTTTAATCTGAAAACCTTTTGTCCTCCTTCATAACATTCACTTCCAAGATCTATCTATCATCCTTCTTTCAACTCTCCTATTAAGCTTACAAAAACTGAAACCAATAAAAATGAAGAAAATAAAATCTGTTAAAACATCAGAACGAATAAACCAAATCCACGAAGAATTACAGGTTTTGTATCGCTATAGATCTCGTTCCAGTTACCTCAGGATAGACTATGAACGCCAGTCCTGCACCCTGATCGACCACGGACGCAACCGGGACATTGAGCTCGTGGGCCAGGAACCCGATCACAGAGAAAATTACGAAGCCAGCAAAGAAGGACGTGCCGATATTGCTGACAGCGACGATCAATGAGTCCTTGTAGCAATTGTTGGTGAATTTGTTGTAGGAGCTGAGCGTTATCAGACCGCCCCAAGCAGGGCTCAGGGCGAAGAAGATCTGCACAGCGGCGTCGCCCCACACTTTCGCGGACATTAGCCTTTTCCAATCGGGCGTCAGATAAAAGAGAATGCCCTCGTTGGCGCCGGGAAGCAAAATGCCACGAATGAAAAGAGCGATCTGCGAACAAAAAAGGCGTTCTCCGTTTATGATTCACCATTCCACGTATGTTCTCTGAGGTCAAGGAAGCAGTGAGACAAAGAAGAGAGAAGAATCGTTCGATCCTATGAAATTTGTGTCAAGTAGAGAAAAATTGTCGATTAAAGGAGAATGTAAGGAAAATCGTCTCGATAAGGATTAAATCAAACTGAGTAATGCGTTGTTAGATAATCGCGTAGTTAAAATAATTAGGTGATTTGTAGCTAATTGTTAGAACGTGAAATAAATAGAATAGCATAGTGATGTCAGGATAATAAAGATGTTATCGCGATATTGAAAAAGAGTAGATTAGAAAATTTAAAAAGCAATATGAAAATCTTAGCTTACCAGAACGACGTATGGGAAGAGAGCAGTGAAATAGACAACCTTTCCCGAACTTTGAACACCTTTGCTCAGACAGAGGAAGACGATGATCCAAGCTAGCAGGAGATTCACTGCCATCGCGCGTCGAATGGAGCTTGTATCCTCGATACCACTACTTATCCCCAATACGTGATTACTGCATAACATATGATTAAAATCATTTGAAATTAATTATTTATTATATTATTATTAATTAATTATTTATTAAAAATTTATTCGTTCTTTGCTATTACTGGCATTCATATATTCTTATATGAGTAATAAAATTGAATAATTATAAGTATGAAATTTAGTAACTATAAGTATAACTATAAGTACTACTATTACTATACATATAGTATAGTTTATTATATATACTATATTACTATATAGTAGTAATATTCGTTAATATTCCTACTTGAAGTATTCCTCAGCTGGTGGTCTTCTAATGGCGTTGGTGATGTTTTCGATAGTCAGGCTCATAGAGGCCATCTGGGTGGAATTTAAACACCTCCCTTTGTAATAGCTCATGTTTTGAGACATGCAAGCTTTGGCAGCTTCCGGCATGAAGCAATCTTCCGTACTCCATTCCGGGTCGCACTTGCTCCAAGGCAGATTACCAGCTCCTACACGCATAATGTTTCTTTTATCAGGTAAGAAATGAGCTATGAACTATTTTTACCTGCTAATTTTCAGAAAGTAGAATTTTTTTCTGTTCGTTTGAAAATGAAAGGCATACACTGGTAAACGAACAAAGTAAAGACTAGAAGATATGGAAATACGGATAAGTATAATCAATTCCAAGTTATATACATTGATAGATTTATTAAATATTGATTATCATTCCGTAACTGTTGAGAAATTATATTGTTACTAACAAAATATCCTGAATGAATTGAAAATTCCTAAGTCACGAATTTTACTAAGATTCGAATTTTACTAAGATAAAAAACGAATTATTCCTAAGATTCGAATTTTACGAAATTAACTAATTATTTTCTTTTATTATTTACAGTTTTCATTATATTCCTATTATATGTCTATCTAAAATTATCCTGCACCTATATTTTTCTGGTATTTATTTTTCCTCAAAACATCAGAGCTTCAACTCTTAACTTAATAACCCAAGTATGAAATATCGGTGTCCAATATATTCAGCTTTCAAAGTGTTCGTGTAATTTTCAAGAACGTATAACAGTCCACATTCCATCGGATCATAATATTTGTATATTATATTCTGTCTTTCATATTCCATTTTATATTTCTATACTATTCTCCGCTATCTTTAGTATCCTATATAGCAACATACTTGCATATCAGATTTCCCTATTACACGATCAAACACGAAGCACCTATTACGTAACTTCGCATCGTCCTAACTTCGAAATAACCATCTACCATTTTGCAGAGTATAAACCCGCCATGTATCTCGACGTTGAAACAACCTAAACTCTTAAGCTATCTCTTCCTACCCTTTCCTAAACTCGCTGCAACAGGACGGGGCAAGGAAAATTCGCAAGAAACGCTGCGAAACCCAGATACTCGCCGACACTCGAAACGTAGTAACCTACACTCAGACAGATCAATAATTCACGCTTCGTGATGCCGTGTTTTCGCGTTCGTAACGCGTTTTACTCCTGCGACAAAACAAGGGAGAAAAAAAAGAAGAAGGAAAGGAAGAGAGAAATGATTACACATCGATGATAGCTTACCGGCCACTGAGACGAAGATGTAATAAAGGGTCCAGGCGATGATCAGGTTGTAATAGAGCATCACCACGGAGCTGACCAACACCATTCCATATCCCAAGCCGCGCAGGAGGGGGCAGAAGCGTTCGTAAGCTGCCACTGGGCCAAGGCTCGCGTACTGCCCTGGGGGAGAGAATATTGCAAAAGAGAAAGGAAAAAAAAAGCGGCTAAAGAAACCGATCGATAAGCCATCTGTGCCAGGCTGACGGTGCACCTGCAATTTACACGGAGTATCGAATCGCGGTACAGGGGTCGATATCACGAACGGTTCACCGGGCGTTTAAAAATAACATTACGTAAGCCTGGTAACGAGGAACGATCGTTCATTGATCGTTCTATTTCGGTGAATCAACAAGCGTGGACAGGCTTGACCTTGTGGGCCACACGATACGATGATAAGAACAAGCTTTGCATTCTTACGCCATAGCAAAGTTTATTTCCGTATGATTTAAAACGTCATGTACTTTCGTACCGTATCGTAATAACGTAGTTCCGGCGTTCCTGTTTCCAGCCTACTTTGTTTCCCCTGTCGATAACGAGGCGGCGTTAATGTTCACGTTCGAGGTTATGCGCGGCAGAGTGGAATATAAATATTAAAGTTTTTCCTACGCTCGTGTTTATCTTTCTTCTCTTTTTGTTCTATTTCGTTTCCCCTATACGAGGAAACCGTGGTAACTTCCAACTTTGCTTGCTTCCTTGGAAAGTTTCGACGAGAGTTCGACCGATATCCGCTGCTTAATCGGTAACTGTTTGGAAGGATAACCTTCTAAGCGGTTCAGACGTTCGGAAGCACCATTGGCTAGCGAGAATCACGGAACGATGAATTATACAAGAAAAATGGTTTAAAATAGAACTGCCCGATTCGTATTATCAATCTTCGTGAGACTAAAATAACATGTTCGCGTGTTCGGTTGGAAATCTACATTGGTCTGGTCGGATCGATTATGGAAATAACGGCGGTTCCTTTATATCATTTCCTAGAATTCGTTCTTATTATTACTATTTTCGTTCTTAATGTCTCTTATTCAAAAAATATCATAGTAAAAATATAAAAGAATTTGAATTCGGAATTGCTCAATTACGTAATTAAGAATACGAGGTTAATGATTCGGTTATATTTGAATTCATAACCTATAATTATTTCTGCTGTACATTTTAAACAAATCATACCTAAGAAACATTTCATGTATCAAGGAAAATGATTACTTTGCTTACCTAAGGAAAGCTCCATGAACATGAGGGGCAATCCAGCGATAATGAGCATCACTGTAAACGGTATTAGAAAAGCGCCTCCTCCGTTCGAGTAGCAGAGATATGGGAACCGCCAAACATTGCCAAGGCCGACACTGTATCCCAGAAGAGACAACAGAAAGTCGAATTTCCCTGTCCATGTACCGCGTTCCGGGTGTTCGTCCTCGCCGGCCTGCAACGGTGCTTGGCTGTTCGCCACCGAGTACTTGTCTTCGTTCTGCTACAAAGAGTACATTGAATCTTTTATTTCTTTCCTTTTCCTATTAGTATCCTATAGATACAGTTCGTTCGTGGGAAGTTCGATCGTCCGTCGGCAAAAAGTACGAATTCAAATTTACGAATGTCACGAAACTTCTAGTCAGTGGTTCTCAAATTTGTTTAACATATATTTACTAATTTATTGATTCTTATTACCGACTACGCGAGGAATTTAAAAGATACGATATTACACCTATTCTATAATTAAATTGACGTCACACGAATCGCACGGTATTATATAATAAATACAGAACGCGAATGGTACATCTTCCGAGCACCACTTCCGAGATCATAAAGAATTAAAGAAACTGGCGAGTCGCGAGACACCGACAGAGTAAATACTTAACTTCGTTCATGGTGGAAGAGAAATTGTAACGTCGTTAAGCATCGAATTAGGTCAGACCGTGGCGTTGGGATGGCGCTCCATGTATTTTCCTTTAACTCGTATTAACTTTAAAAATCCCGTTCAAATATTCCCACGTTTGTCTCCCAGAAATTTATAACTACATTTCACGTTTTCACTCTATCCTTATTACCCGTGAGATTCCATTGGGATATCATCGATATTTGAGAACCACTGCTCCGTGTCAAGGCAAGACATCGCGAATTTTCGTCTATTATTTTCTCAGGCATCGGTAGCTCCCCAATGGTCCTGGCTCGACATGTGCAATGATGTCTCGCGTAAACGAACCACGAGAAAGAATCGGATCGCGAATTCAGCGAAGTTTTCTCGCCCAGAGAGACGGGAATGCTAATGACCATTGGGAAATCAGCGCTAACAAATTACTTCGACGTTTCGCTCCATCGTGCAACGTCTAATTCTCGCGCCGTCTTGAATGTTGCACACCCGACACGGATGACAGTCGGGTTGCCGCTTTGTGGGGTACGCGTGTCAAGTGCAACGTGGTTCCAATGATTTACGTTCTGCACGGAAGTGACTGCGCGTGCAGTGCGTGAAAGCGTGGAACTTTCGTGATATTAATGGGCCCTGATCGTTCACAAAATACACAAGTGCTTTTTTTTCACTTAATTATACGTTTAAGTAAGATCGTTGAATATACATAGTAATATATATTTTCTCACCCGATTAAATAATATCTTTAAACGTTATTATATGTTCTCGCTATATGTACAGTAATATATATATCATTATGAATTAAATAATATTTTCGATATGTTATGGTTCTATTTAAAAAAATTACTATTACTAATGTCAAACGAGATCTTACGAAATGAACTGTACTGAAGTTGTTAATGAGACAGAATCTTCGTGTTACGGTAGTACATATTATATATAATTAATCCTTTTATTTATTCAATATCTCTGGCTGACCTTCGCGCGAGTACTTTCGAAAACCGACGACGAGCGTGCTTGGAATTGATTTCCCGGAAAAATGAGGAGCATTTCCGACCGAGATGACCCGCGTTCCGGTAAAATTGCAATAAACGTTCGCCGAGATGTCTTGAAATTGTTAGTAGGTCGTGATAAATCATAAATTCGCGTAGCTGATATTAAACGACGCGTGATATTGAAAACGAACGGATATTTACATCGCGTGTGTTCGCGTGTACGTGTAATCCTCGATAATATTCGTGCTTTTTTATTTTCGTTTCTTCGTGTTATTGGTCGGTGGAAAAAAATTTGCCAATCGAGAGAAAACATCGAAAGCGATCGAAAGCAAATGCTTCTATCACTAATGCACCAACCAGCAGTGTGTATGCACTTAATTATTTAGGACTGCATACCTTGCCTTTAAATTCCATTTAACAGGATCTCTTGAACATTCTCTCTTTCCTACGTCTCTGTGTACATCATTTAATGAATTAGTAAGACACATTTCACCACTCGTTCCGTTCGTGAACTATTTTTATATCATCTTTTTTTTCTTTTTTCGTAACGCGGCATTTTAATGGATCACCTTGACATCGCAGGTTTCGTTGCAAAATTAATTTAACTAATGCAAATATACACGCAAAGCGTGTCGAGTCATTTACTTTAATTATCAAAATAGGAAGTTCATGGTAACCTACATTCTATATTTTTAATATCTCATTTTGCTTGATCATTACTACTATACATTATTAATATACTAAGGAAACTACTTAAGATGAACGTCACATCATACATTTCATATTCGAATAAAAAAGAATATAAACTCAATTATCCGCAATGCCCTCTTTTTATAAATAAACAAAAATTTCTCACAAGTGTTCACCTTTGTCTGCCTATTACTTCTTCAAGCTCTAATTACTTGGTTTAATCATTAGCAATTAACGTTTAATTATCAAGAATTTCATGTATACTCTAATCCAAGTCCTTAACAGCTTTAATTGACTCTTTCCTCGCTGAGGTTTCGCTTTATTTACACCTGGCATAATTACGAAGGAAAAATACAGTAGAAGAAACGCAATTTCATTTCACAGTTCAAAGATAACTGTTTTCAAAATGTTCTCCCTTCCTCGAATAATATTGATAAACTATGTCAAGTACGTGTCACTTCATCCTTTCGTATTCGCATTAAAAATCATAACCAGTATTTTAATTTCTACAATACGCCTTCTTAAAGTACCCTCGACTTTCACCTATTATTAATTACAAGAAATCTCTTCTCCCTGATTCATCGCAAGAATTGCTCTATTGAACCTTATTACCGTTATTACTATTTCGAGAGTATCGCCGTTGCAATTATAAGGCGGGTAAAATGGAGAAGAAAGGCACAAAAGAAATTTACAACAAGAATAGCCAACTAACCGCCAGTCCAAACAGACTTTAATCAGTTCGAACGTTTCAAGAGGAAGAAAAGGTTCTTGCGTTGAGGAATCGGGAAGCCCTGTTCTTCTCGTTAATTAATCCCCCTTGCTCAGAGACCATTACGAAAAGGGGTAACAATTAATTCGCGAAGGAGATCGTTTCGGGGAGAGATTTTCATTCAGCGGCCGTTCGTTTGTCCGGCCGGCGTAATTGACGTTCGCATTAAGGTCGCGCCTTGATCCGCTCGGCGTTTCACGAATTCACGCGGCCCTGTTCGTTAAAAACGTTTGCCTTGGTGCTCGAGAACATTTGGTTTTCGCGAATCGATTAAAGCCCGAGGAGCCCATTCAAGGAAATTTCATTTTCGAGATGGATTCCAGCTCTCAGGGAGGCGCTGGCCATCGATTTACCCTCGAGCAGCGTTCCCCTCTCAAGAACATCAGCTTGATATTCCCCTGGATCCGAGTGAAAATCCTAAATCCCGAGTCTTCGTTGCGACCAAATGTCAAGCATCGACGTCGCGACCGAATTCCTCGCGTTTCGCGCTTCGATGAATCGGATCGAATGGCTTTCGTCGCTACTTTTCTGAATATTTCCACTTTTATCGTGGAATATGTTACGATGGAGCTATGCAGCTTTGCGTATATTCCGTGGATATTGGATACATGGTCGAGTAGAACCGAATTCGCGATGACGAGAGTGTATCTCGAGCTTTTTGGCTTGTTAACATTGATTAAAACGGTTTTCGAGATGGGCAATATTTCGGGTTTCCTTTTTAGTTGGAAATTAAACTGCGAGAAGTTGATCGCTGATGGTGAATGCTTGTTGAGGCATACGATGAGGGAAACTGCTAGTTTAATTACGACAAGTTAGCAACAATGTAATAACGAGTAGTTAGAGCAGAGTATCGGTTCGATGTCAATGTTGCGTCGTTGAAAGAATCTTCTTGCCGAATTTTTGCAGAGATTAATTTAGTGGAAGTAACTAGTGGAAAAACAGCTACCGCTAAGAAAACGAAATTCCGTGGAATATAATTATATTTCTAGTTATTAAACTCTCAAAGCTGCGAAAAACTTCATTATGAAACAAATAAAGTCGAAAGTTAATAAAAATAAATTTAAACAGACTAAGAGGACAATATTAAAGTCATTTAATTGCTTATACATCTAAAATAAAAAACAATGAAAGATTGAATATTCTGAACAGAAATTTACACAATTAACACAATAGTTTCAAAAATGTTCTGAAATATTCCCTAGTTATTCCAAAACATTTTTCATGAATTTATTGCAGACCAGAACTTGCCTCGGCTATACACGAGTATACAAAGGGAATGATTAAAAGCTACCCCATTCTCTGCACGAAGAAAAACAACCTCTGTAAACCTAACACGTTACAATGAAGAGGAACCACACGGATTCTTAGCAACAAAACGAATGGTAGGGCAATTCAATAGTAAACTCCGTAGCGTCTGCGAAACGATGCAATTTTAAAGAGAAAATAGCGAAGAACCAGGGAACAATGGTGTTCATGTGGTTGTGCAAGTGTTGTATGAAACGAGGGGTTGCATCCTGAACGATCGCTCGAGCGAGAATGCTTCGTGCTTTCCTAGTGTGCGCGCGCAATTTCCATAATTCGAGTTTAAATCCGGAAAAAGTCCCGACAATTGCATTCTTCGAGCAAGCTTTGAGCCGCCGTTTTTTTCTTCTTTGTTTCGAGATCTTGATCGTCGTTTAACCTTCGCTCGAGAGCATTCGCTACCTCTTCGTTGAAATTTTTCGGCGTATTTTGATGAAAGAGAGGAAAAAAAAAAGAAAAATGAGATGATTTATAAAAATATCGAATCAAATTCTATCTCGATCGATTTAGATCAATTTGTATTTGAGCATACGATTAAAATTAAGTGAAAAATTCACTTACGTCCCAGCATTCCAGATAGGAACGAATCCTTGGTGAGGACTCCTCCATTCTTTAAACTAGCACCGAACGCGTCTACGAAGTCAGGCGAATCTTCTCCTCTTCATGCTCTGCGAATGTCTGACAACTCGTGTTGGCGCATCTGTTCTTGATTCACTGGTGTCCATCCTCAATGCACAGCCACGTTTGAGCCACACTGACTCCCGTTTCTACGATTTTTCTCCAGTAGATGTTCATATTTCAAATCTTCTTTCCTCTGTTTACCTTCTAGAACAATGAATAAACAAACGGTGAGAATCGTTATCTCATTTGTCATTAAATTCGCAATTAATACAAATTACGAGTAACGTAAAAAAAAAAAAATTGTATTTTATATTACTCGTATTTACAAACTTTCTGATTCTTTCCCGATTCAACGCCAGAGTTCTTATCGAATGGAAGTATAATTTAAATATATATGAGAATAATAAAAATCAACCTGAACGTCTCGCGAAATGGCCACGCTGCTAAACAATAACTATTCGCGTCCTAATTGCTGTTATCAAGTTCACACCAGATACATAGTCACGCAATAACGTAGTTACTCCTTCCAATGCTAGCCGCTTTGTAGCTGACAGTTCGGGTCACGCCGTATTTCTACCCCTCCCACGATTTCCATCATTCCCTTTTCTCGCCGTTAATTGCGGAGCTCGAGCAACGATAGCTTCGATCTCGCGGAAATATCCTTTATACCTCGATAAATAACGGCCACGCGGAATTAACATCCTTTCTAGTGTCAGTTCGCGACCTTCGTGATCAGGGGTATCGGTAGTCGTCAGTTTCGAGGACTGTTGACGAAAACATGATTATTCGACCTAATAGGAATCGTCGAGTATCCCGTCGGATGATTGTAATTACACCACGAACGTCGACGAGACCCTCGGTTCATATTGACAGAAGAAGCGCAATATCGACATTTATGAGAATACGATTACGAAACATTGTTGAACATAAGACGGTTAATATTTCATCGAATATCGTAATTGCACGTTGATTGAAATAATTAGAGGATCGGATATTCGAACGGCTGATTGGGCTGATGAGAAGGCCGATATCCTGTATAAATTCAGCTCTCGCTGAAAACGTTACATATTAAACCCACAAAGGTATTATCCGATATAAAGTAAAAATTAATCCTACCGTTTAAATCGGCCAATTATTTAACTCTATTAATTAGGTTGTTATGCAATGCGCAATTTATATCGCAATATAATAATCGTTTTAGGTTAGGGAAGTTTATTGTGCGCGCTAATAGATATGGCTGAATGGTAGAGCTATTCAATAGCATCGCAATTCCGTCCCTAAACAATGCATCGCTTTCTGAATTCCCCCACCGCACATCGATTACCTTACAAACTCGTTTCCATAATCTACTTCTACAACATTGTCCCAAAGACGAACAAAGACGCTACGAGCAGTACGCAGTTCTACTGGAAAACAACGTACGAGCGTCCCCCAAGGCAACTTGGAATGTTCCACTCGAGGGTCACAATACAAAACCTGTCCGCGACGCAGAACGATACAACAGAGGGTAACGCTGTGGCGTGTTGCCTTCCAGAAGACCACGACGCAATTAGGATTAATAAAGGGTCCACGCGAGGATATCGATAGGAGCGCGATCTTGAGGCAAGAGAAGGAAACTATAAGTCGAACGCTATGGGGGGACGATAACATCGCTACCGACGTTACAATGATTACAACGTTTATCAGCAGGTATACGGGGAATGGTTAATGTTAACCATCAGCTGATGACCTTGTCCGTTGTAAACTTTCATCTTTAACCTCTCCGTCGACAAAGGGTTTCACCTTGAGTCCCCCGCTCTATGATGTTTCAGATCTTCACTCGTTTTTTATCGATGTAATGAAAAATGATTTTTATACTATTGTATCGATATATGTATATCGGTTTATGTTTCAATGCTTCGTTTGAAATTTGTTATCTTAATTTAAAGACGTAAAGTTTATATAATTTAAATAAAAATAATAGCTGAGTACTAATAGGTTGTATGTAAGAACCTCGAAGAAATGAAAATTATTTTTGACACTGCTTAATATAAACAAAATCAACGGTGAATATGTATAAAGAAGTTGTTAGGAGAGCCTGATAATCGACGAATTTTCTGCACGAAAATCCAATGAAAAAATCTCGTACCCTCTATCGGTGGGTTAAAACGTAACTCGAGCGCGTTTAATGCACGACGTCACTACAGTCACGCTTAAATGTCACCCGGCTGGCTATGGTGGCGGTTCACCAGTACGCTATACACGTACCTTGCCTCACAGTCTTACGTAAACTCGAACTCGATAGTGCATTCTGCCTTCACGAAATCTGTGTCAGTGGAACCTACTCCAAACTGCACGCGAAGCTTCCATACAATCGTATATCATCGCGATCGGGTGACCGATATCTACTTGAATCGAATTTATACGAGGGGTAGTACGATATTACGATACCGTTCTAAACGAACAGGGCATCGAAGTTCACAAATTCACCTCCGTAGAAACTCTTAAACAACTTTCGAATTACGTATATCGGAAGAATAATTCCTCTGTTATATCCAAACTCGATATTTCAAATGGAAAGGAGCACGATAGTGGTAACGTTACCAACGGGACGCTCGTTCGAAATCGCGGAATTTCTGGCACCGTTCTGGCCGGCGAGTCGATCCGTTACGTAACTGCGGTACGAGTGTCGTTCACCGAGTGGCGTGAACGTTTCGGTCCCGGACAAGAGTCAGCCCCTGAAACGGGCGCGCTCGGTCGCACGCACCTGATTATGCTCGGTGACGCAATCCGGTCGGTGCACATCCTCCGCTGGAATTCCACTTGGCCGGTGGTCGATCAGCTGTCGTCGCGGCTGGCAGCGGTGCTCGCGCTGCCATCGGGGAACTTGGCGAACCCCGTACCAAGGTCAGAGACACGCACTGTCACTTCTTCTCAAGGTCACAGCTATGAAGTGTACCGCGCGTATGTCCACGGCACACAGAATAACACACAGCCAACCGAAACGAATCTGGACCGAGGCCTAACCTCGGTTCTTTTTCGTTGCCCCGTTACCGCGACGAATACATCGTAATACGCGGCATATCGAAACCATGGCCAAGACCGAGACCATGTGTGCGATAAGATCGGAGAGGCAAGATGAAGAGCGGAGTGAAGATAGACGAAGACTAGACGTGACTAGACGCGACGAGACGAGAGGTGACAAGACGAGGTGAGACAAGGCGGGACGACGCGAGGCGAGGCGAAACGAAACGAGACGAGACGAGACGAGGCGAGACGAGGCGAGACGAGACGAGACGAAACGAGACGGACGGACGGACAGACAGTGGAAACGGTCCGTGCCCGGGCAGCCAGCCAGTCAGCCAGCCAGCCTGCCTGCTTATGGGAGAGCTTTTCTACTTGCAGCACCCCCAGTCGACCCTGTCGAGCCTCGAACTCGACGGATCGATCGATATTACTGCTCCTGCGAGCTGCGTCCTACCCTAAACCTTGCACTCTCTCTCCTCGGCCACTTCACCACCTACTCTCCACCACTGGTGCCCACCTTCCCTACGTAGCTATCGTTTACAGCGAAACTCTTTAACTTTCGGAATGCTACTCGACCTTGCGTCGCCACTGTCTCTTTGTGCTCTTTTCTCCTCTTCTTTTTTTTTTCCATCTCTCGCTCTCATTTTTCCGTCCGTCGTGCCGCCATACGGACAGTGGCTCCCTGTGCGCACGTGTGCATCCGCTGTCTTGTTCTTGATGATGTAATTAGCGGTGTTTGCTCTTTTCATTTGGCTAAGAGGACTCGTGTCTTTCTCGTTTCTTTCAGCTCTCGGCACAGTGCTCGGTTGGTAATTGCTCCTTGCTACTTCAACGCATCGTTTTCTTAATACGGATTTCCGACTTTCCTGCCAGTTCTTCCATCACATTTTCCATCCTTTGCGTTTCACTTTTACCACCGTCAGATTTCCTTTCGATGCCTTTCCGTTTACTGGTGGCAAGCGCTGCTACATTCTCGTTTAACCTTCCTATGTTCGTGGAGATTTTTTCTTTAACTTTATCTGCCCTTAAATAGAAGGTATGCGGTATAATTTAATAAAAATGTAATACTTCGATAATGTTGTTTAATATTAGAGCTACTGACCTGTAAAGTGTAGCTGAATATAGTACACATAGGTAATAACAATCAAAGTGGGGTGACAAAAATAAATAGTTATAAATAATTAAGTGCTGTCTGAATGAAAGTCAATATTAACTTTATCGAAAATAATAACACATTTTGAATACCTTCGAAAAGAAAAGATCTACAGTCAATCATCTTGATCTTCTTCTTAATAATTCTACTGTTAATAAAGAAATTTGATAAAAAAAAATCTTCGTGTTAAGAGCATTTCAGTATTTAATGATCTTCTTCTGAAGTCCCACGTATAATTAAGAACGAGGAGGAGTTAAAAGGTCGCCAATTATCATCTGCGTCCATGAAGAGACAAAAACATGGCGCGTTCGAACAATTGAAAGTCGTTTACCAATAGTTTTTAAGATGAATAAGGACTTATTGTGCTATATCTTCGTTTCTTACGTCAACCTTCATACACACGCAGACACTTTTCATATTTTCTCTTTACGCCCTCTGCTTCTTACGCTTCCTTTTCATATTTTATGTTCATGTCTGTCGACCTATCTATCTGTTCATCGATCACGCTCTCTCTCTCTCTCTCTTCCTCCCTCTCTCTCTCTCCCTCCCTCTCTCTCTCTTTTCTCTTTCTTGTTACCCCTCTCTCGCCTTTTTCTCTCCTTTCATCGTGACGCTACGCGTAATGGAAGCATCACCGTCATCATGACGCAGGAACGAAATCTGCTGTTCATGTAACAGAGAGCAAAAAAAAGCAGGCAACGCTTCATGCAAAGCAATGACATCGACGTTGATACGAATCAAACGTGTTACGATATTTTGTCACGCCATGTATATCGTTCGAATATGCTGAAAAAGAGGCATGTAAAGGGAAAAATTTAGGACGATATCGATGGATTAGAAATGCAGTGCCTTCGTAATGTGAAAGGTTTCAAAATTGCAATTTTCATCTACTTTTAGTGCAGACTTCGAGTTCCAATTTTCCATGCTCACTTAGCTATAGTGGTTAACAATACGAGATAAAAACTGATGATAATTAATAGCTGAAAATCAAATTATATTGTACTTTATTTGTACGTTTATTAAATTTACTGATATACAATTCTTCTATCTAAATACCAAACCTTTTTTTGCATAAATCAAGTACTCACCTCGTTCTATATCAGAAGATGTTAAGGCAATGAAAAAAAAAAAAAAAAAATTAGAATAAGTATTTTCAAGTTAGAAATTCAAACATTTAATGGAGAATTGCATCCTCTTTATTTTACGAAATCATCTGGAAAAATAAGATTGAAATGAATGTAAGAAAATATAAAAAAGCTACGTATGAACTATTTAAAATTCAACAGACAGTCTATGACAATTTCTAGAAACATTTATTTAAAATCGTTTCTCGACTTCCATATTCCAGCACGTTTCGTTCTCACAGACTAACTGACGACTTTTATCTATACAAAAAAGAAATGGACACCACTTTATCATACACATATCGATTGCATGAAATGAAAAAAAACGAAAAGAAATTACGTTTAATGTGCACTCCGCTTTTATAGACTCATCTTCTTCTCCGACATTCTTCTGATTATCGGTTGAAAGCCAGATATGACTCACTTCGATTCTACGGTCCAGCCAGTACATCATAAAGTTCGACATAAATTTGCAATAAAATAAATTCTTCGAGTCATCTACCAGATGACAGGAAGCTAATAAAATTCGGTAAAATGTCTGCGCCAAAGACATTTTACATCGCAGTAAACCCCGTATGAATTACAGTGCTCGTAACAATCGGTAACAGGCATCCCTTTGCCAGATTATGTGCCGGGCCTGAAATTTCGATGCGAAGTAACAGATTTCAGGTTTGATTAGGCGATCGATTCGCTCTCTGTATGGAAAATTATTCGAGCACCGTCGAATTACCGAAAGTAATTTGCATGGCCTAGATAACACTCGCCTGTTATCCGCTCGACGTGAATGGAAACAGTCACGCAAGTGTTAAATTGGGGGATGAGCAGAACGGGCAGGAGTCCACGTTCTTGCAGTTGCATTGTGAACGGGGTTGCATTGTTTCGAGCCGATGTCGTCCAACGTCGTATCACGAGTCGGTGTTCTTCTACTTCGTTATGTAACGATGGAAGATACCAATTGGGTCGGTTAGATTCCATGGGGCCGCACCTAGTGAGAATAACAACGTCCTCCGAGTTATTCGAAGCGAAGGAAACGGTTGGGTAAAAAAAAAGCAGCGAAATTTCTTAAAATTCGAAATCGCGGAGAAAACGTAACACCGGGTTGGTACTCATGAAATTTTCACGCGAAGAAGGAAGGCTTGTAATAAGGATATACCGCTTAGGAATCGATCAAATAAAAACAGTCTAGACAGCAAAGTCAAAGAAGAACTATGCGTTAAACTATAAATTTTACACCGTCAGTAGCAAAATGAGGTTGCACATGAGTTTTCTTTGACCATGTCACGTTGTACTTTAACGAACATATACTTTTGTAATTTCGTTACACGCGGCTGCTCATCTATGAAAACCGCTGCTGCTGCCTACGCGTTTTGCTTAATATAGAAATCTTGAAAAATAGCATAAACGACAGTGCATACAATAGACAATATGCATCTGCGTTATTTATACCGCGTAGAGCGTGACAGCACATGTGTTTTATAAACGTAACGTTATCCAACAAAATTCTGCATTATGCATTGTTAAACTTATCACAACGAATACAATGATCTGCATCAATGACAATTTCTTATATCTCCAAATTAAGCAGTGACGCGTCGTGTATACAAATTTTAATATCAAGAAAACACGATCGTTTAAGTAAAATAATTAATAGAATTAATAGAATTAAAAATTACTTTACCAAATTCAGTATTAGATATTCTCTTTGAAACAGAATAACTACCATTTCAATCGTTCTTCCGGAATGACGAAGGGAAACAAATAATTCGAGAGATAATCGTGTGTAATGATTAAAATAGACCTTTCCCTTCGACCATTTCCTTGGAACATCGCGAAGATAACAACGAAATCCTGTGATACGACCCTAACCGCTCCGTATTCACTGACCCTCGTAAGAATCCTCTCAGACTTGAGAGAGACAATCTCAACTTCTTCATTGATCCTCGTAAGAACATAACGTATAAGGTTCCAAGTTCTTCAAGCTAATTAACTCTTATTCAGGTGATGCTCTATTCGCGAGACCCGCAACAGCCTTTTTCGAAGTCACTGGTAAGGAGTGACGATGATTAATTCAGATTCATCGATTGTTATCGAGGTGATTACATTACTCGTGAAATTCAGCTTCTGTTAAAAGATATAACAGATTAAAGCTCTCAAGCTGATAAAATTACTTTTATAGCCTCAAATAGGAACTTGATTTAACAGGAGCTTGGCTGTTATGAAACCCCTGAGCAGGTAAGATTCTTCTCGACATTGAGATTCTCAGACACACGGAGATCCTTTGGAACTTCTTGGAACCTTTCGAGTTTATGACGGTATAAAATGTTCGGAATCCATTAGAATTCCTGAGTCTTGAAAATTCCGGGAACCTTAAACTCATGAATTCTATAACAATCTCGAACCCCAGGGATCTAAGAAGTATTAACGATATTATATTAAACTAGTCGATCTCTGTTTCTAATATCGAATCCAATAAACCTTGGAAACTTCACGAGATGGTTTCCAGCAGTTTCTAGGATCCAGGACGCTCACGACTGACTTCATGTTTCCAAATTCTCTCATCAAATCGATGTCTCTTCGTCTCAGGCTATGCGTTGCCGACAGAGTGCCAGGAAAAGGTTTAGAAATCGTATTAATGCTTTAAAATGTCGAATTTTTAAATTTATGAATTTACGAGTTCCTCTTGTATGCGTATTTCGTAATCCGGATTATCCGTAGTCATGGTTACTTTTCAAACGATGACTGCAAACATGACATTTTCTAAACGGCGAAGGAGACCTCTGCCCTTCAGAGCTAACGTTAATATTGGTCATGAGTAGACTCTAATTACGGTGTTTCAAATCGTGAATTAGAATGGATTTTCCAGGATAACCGCCATCGCGGATGATACGGCAAGAATTTACTGCCCGCCTACCCACATTCGATGACGGAGACGTTGACGTCATAATCTTGGTAATTTCGCAACATATAGCACTCACACAATTCTGACCCGCAATTTTGAATAATTGAAAATTCTGAATACGTCACAAATAATTTAAATACCAGCTAATTCAAACAATCTTTTGACAAAAAGATTATTTGCAATTTTACATAATTGTTAGCTTAACAAAGTATTATGAAAATGCAAATTTTGCAATAATTCGAATAAATTAAATATATATGAATTTTTATATTTATAATAATCGATGAAAAAGAACGTATCGTTTGAATTCACTGTAACACAATTTTTACATAGATTTCAGTAAGTAAATATCGTAACATTTTATCATGATACTATCTAATCATATTAACTATAAACGTTAAATATTAAATATTCAAAGTTAAGTTCTAAATATGAAATATTAAATATTACTGAAAAACTGAAGGATCCGAAGAAGTCGTAACTTGTTAATTTTAACTTGCAAGAAAATGATGGTGATTTGTGGGATGTCGTTTTTCACATATATTCATAAAACTGAAAGGAACATTGATAACACATAAATTCAGTCCTTCAGTGATCTGTATTTATGCGAAGGAATACGTTACAACAAGTGAAACTTCTCAACTGATAAAACTTTGAAAGCAAAGCTCCGTCTCGCAGCAAACAATCGAGAAACGTACGATTCCCTATGCGAAAAATTGGACAAGTCAAGGACGCATCAGGAAACCCCCAAAAACATCTGAACCGATTCACTTTTAACTTTCTTCTCTGCCAGCACCCTTAATCCCGTCTTGACCTTCAGGCGTTCTCATATCGAGTTCCCTTTAAAGTTGCTCGCTCGAGAAGAGTCACCTGCTAGTGACGAGGAGATTCGGTAACGAAGCTCGGTCCACCGAATATATCGATCGAAGACTGGGTATCGCGAGTGTAGAACGAGAACAAATTCTAGAAGGTCGAATCAGCCCTTTCATGCCAAACGGGAGGACCGCTTCTTCTCCCTCACGGTCCCTATTAAAGCAGAAAGAGGGTGTCACGATTGGAGCAGTTCGTTATAGCATCAGTGGCTCGTCGATGAATTTCGACCTGAATTTGAATCGATCCTCACGTTCCCAGTCTCATCAATCGGTTTATCGAGGAATCTTAGTGTCTTGAATCGACGTGGTTTATCCCAAGGTAAAAATGATATTGCAAATTGTAGAGTAAAATCACCTTCTTCGGATAGAAACGATGAAGCGAAATATACTTTTTCAAATTCTTGCTTTCTGCTTGTAACTAGATTGGCGCTAGGTCTAATTATCAAAATGAAAATTAGAGATTTGAAACTGGTTACTTCGATTAATTCACAATTTGTATAAATACAGAAAGAAGAAATTTGGTACCGACCATTTCGATTAGTTTAGTTAGTCACTGTAGCAGTTTAATATTTTGAATTACTGTGAATGGACCAGATATAAGATCGATCATTCTGATTGATGTTTCTGACGTTAAGTTTCCTCAAATTTCGTCTTTTCTGATTCGCTTTAACTCTAAACAACGTCGCAGAAGAAGCTGTTGTGTATCCATCAGAGTAGCGTCGATAATGAATGCGTTAGACTCGTTAATTAAACTCGCGGTCGGTAATTCCGCCATAACTTCCGATAGAAACTGCGGTGATCGAGCTGATCAACCGTGAAAAGTGAATCGTGTTTACGAGTTTAGAGGGCATGATGGCCACCGTGTATTTATGTACGATAGAACGCGGAAATGATCGATTCAGAGGGAAACACATCGAAATTCGTTAATAGGACAATCGATATGGTCAGCAATGTTATAATTGAGTTGAATCGCAAACGAAATTTATCAACAATCCGTTGAATACGATTTGTAACAGCCTGATTACTCGATATATGCATAGCTGACATTTGCAAGTGAGTTAACGTTACGATTAAATTGAATCGAAAGTAAAAAGAAAATTTATATTATTATTATATAACTTATGGTATTTAGATTATCATTTCGTTCTATTTTTTTCGACAGGTATAATGATTTTATGAGTGTGTATTAGTTTCAAGGATGCCAGAATTTTGTTGGATAAATAAATATGTCAGGAAACTGGAACGATATATGTACATCTATAAATCGTTTTATATGGAGTATTAAATTACTTTCCTAGAAAATATTTCCTATTTGGTCAGAAGAGATAAAGATGTCTCCAAGGCAACCTTCTGTTTCCTCACGTCTTCCGTCACGTTTTCCGGAACGATGGTGTGCAAAGAGAAAACATTGGCTTCAGTGGTTGTCCTTATATGTTAGTGTTTCATATTTCTTGACTGGAAATCCCAAGGAAGATACTTTCATCGGTTTATCCTAAAAAGAAGAAAGATAATCGAAAACGAAGAACGACGATAAAATGTAATATATTTACAGATCAAATATCTACGAGTCTTATGAGTTTTCATATCATAGCTCTCGTATTCAAGTGGTAATCCGAAAGTACTAATTATCAATGGATAAAACTTTTCAAAGTGATCATTAAGATAAAGATAAGAGCTATCTGCTGAGAGAACTAATAATAGCCATCTCAAACTTGAACCTAGATAACGATAGCCTAGGAACAAGAAAGACAGAACAGGTGTTATCGCAAGATTGAACAAAGTGAAATCAAAGAAATTAATAGAAGATTAGATCACTCGTCTAAAACTGAACATCTATAGCACTACCTTAAATTCTATTTTTGAGATCCCAAATCCAAGACACTAGATTCAAAACTCCAAAATTAAGGCTATCAACCATGACGTCCAAACCTCAGATCCTAGCATAGAAAACTTAAATTAATAACAAACCCAAGATATCTAACTCTACATTTCAACCTGACCGGTTTAAGACTTTAGATTTAAACGATACGATACCCTAGATCATACTTCTAAGATCAAAGCCCAAAAACCACAGAATCAAGACCTATGCCTCAACATCATGGATACACGCTTTAAACTCTAGTCCTGAGATCACAGACTCAAACCGTGGCATCAAATAACAGGTTCAGCCGAACCTCTAGACCCTAATCTTCCTAGGTCCTCTTCTCGTGATCCCAAAGTCTAAATCCCAGACCGTAGAACTAAAAGAGACTTCTGATGTTTCAACCATATTACCCCTCACAGGGTCGCCCAACTACAGGGCTGCTGTTAGATGTCTTCCACCTACTTTCTCAAGCCTAGAACGAACTAGAAGCCAGCTGACTTGAGCGTGTCTAGGTCAGAAGCAGCCGTATTTCTCGACCTTGTGGTTATACCAAACGGCCTCTTACTACTTTATAGTCGTGAAAATCTAAATACTCAGTCGAATAAGCTCGAAGAATCTTTACTAGCACGATTCGATGAAACGAAAATTACACGATTCGTTCGAAAGAAACTCGGTTAAAACTGAGGTGTTCTTGAGGACACGATTTGTTTACATCGATTGTTATTCGATTCGACGACACGTTCTCTAAGATAGAATAGCTTTAAGAGCGTCACAATGGGGCAAGTGAAACGTATGAGACGATTTAGTAGAGATAGAAGAAGTAGAAAGGAGTAGAACAATCAGAGTGAACGGAGGCAGTGATAACAGCGAGAGTGATGAGAAAAGCGTAAAGTATCACAAAAAGGGGGCGAATAATAGATGAGAATAAAAATAGGGTGACTAAGAGGAGGTAGACGGAAAGAAAGAGAGGGACAAAGAGATAGATAGGCATAGAAGGGGTGAAGGGTAACAAACGAATGGCAAAGTTGGCCTTGATCGAAACTCGGCCGCATCCAAGCGGAAGCTTCATCCCCTATCAAGCGACCCCTGGTCCCTGTAAATCCGTGTACTTTTCTGCTTCCCGATCTCTATCGCGCTCGCCACCCCAGTTCCAGCTTTTCGACTGTGAAAAAAGAAGCCTGTTTACTTCATTCTGGTCCGAGTTCTGCTTTCGTCCGCGATAACGACAACGATTGTCTCGCGGGGCTGTGCTGGCATCAAAAAAAGGTCGATGGTGGACGCTTTTCTTCCAGTTAGATTAAATTCGAGCCGTCAGATCGATAGATCGCATATTTTCTTCTGTGCCAGTGAGTCTTTGGTTCGAAGATTGAATAGACCTTCGCGAGAGTTTAATGATTTCCTCTCGTGATTCCAGCCAAGCGTGTCTGCTCCGTTGGTCTATTATACTGCACAACTTTCGAATGGCCGCTATCTGGCGTGCATTTTCAACGCTCGACGAGTCGGACAATCGAGAATTGGGAAATCGAGAAGAAAGGTACTAAATTAACCGCTTGACACGCATTTTTATCAAATTCCTGCCTGAGAAATATTAACTGCGATACAAAGATGTTCTTACCATCGTTAATTTGTATTTTTCAAGTAATATTATCGTTTTTAATCGGGAATCTTATATACTTACTATGTATATAGAAATATTATAGAGTGTGCAATTAAGCGATATAAATTATGCTTCGATTAAGCATTTAGGCTTATAGAAAATCTTTATCGCCAAAAGGAAAATCGAATATTGATCTTCTGATAATTATTAAAAGGTCCCGAGGACACGTCGAACCGGTTGATATTCCCTTTGCACGATTTTCGGCAAAAGGCACTGTTACAAACCTTTGACATATTTCAAGGATAGATATAGGTGTGTATCATCGAAAAATCTCGAGTAGTTGGCTTGGCACCAAATTACTGATGACACCTTACTTACACGAGCACCGATTTCTGTCTAATCAGCGACTCTCGATCATCCGGCTAAATGGTCCGAGCTATCTGCTACGAGAGTGATCTCGAGAACTTTAAATTACACTGTCGACTTAAAAACATGATAACTCGTCTATTGGCACACTTCCTTTCCAGAACGTGGTTGAAGAAAGCTTGTTGGAGTACAAAGGATGGGCTATTTGGAACAATATATAAATAATATCAATTATAGTTAAATTCTGGCAATTTGCAAATTTAGCATTGTATATATCTAAGAGTAATTTTTGGAAAAATCGTACCAATTATAAAGTCAATTGCAAAACTAGAAGTTCAAGGAAATTCAAACAAAATTTCTCAATGTCTTCCGCATCCATATAAAAATTAAAACAACATAAGTTGACCTCTACTAAATTTTGTTATTGCAAAGTGAACTATTTATCCATGCTTAACAAATGATATCTGAAAAAACGATTTGCGTAAGTAAGAATAACAGTCGTATTATAATGTATGAGATAAATAGGATAAGATGAACGATAGAAAAATAGATGAAAGATAAATTTAAGAATAGGATACTATGTACAAATACGAAAATTTCATAAGAACAGAATATTTTCATTATATACCGAATTTATATAACTAATCATCTCGTACAATACAATATGAATGAGATACAACGAAAACAATAGTGAGAAAAAATTTTTTTTGTTAGGTTGGCAGCACTGATTTTTTTTTTAGTTTGGCAGCCCCGCACACTTTGGTAGCCAGGCTGATATTATGTATTTCGCTCAGGACGTCACGGGTGTAATTTTATTATTCAAAGCGTAGAATGGCCAAATAATAATAAATTGGTGATATAAGAATATTTTTACCCAATGGAAACAAAAATTTTTAATATTTAACACTCAACGAGGCACTATTTATTTCAAAGTATCTTCTAATTAGCGGCTACATGCAAAATCCAATAAGTGTTACTTTTTCTTCAATTTTTACAGTTGTAAGAAGTTCAAAATGTCTCCAATGACCGCCGTGGCGTCATAGGAGAAACCGTGACCGGTCATATGTGATCAGCGTGACAGTCGAAGCCGGAAAATACTGACCAAATGCCGGAAAAGTATTCTCAATTGATGGTAAAAGCATTGACCATGACCGGAAATGTATTGTCCAATAGCGGGAATAGTATTGTCCAGTGGCGGGAAAAGTATTATCCAATAGCGAGAAAAGTATTGTCCAAAGGCGGGAAAAGTATTATCAATTGGTGGTAAAGATATTGACCAAGACCGGAAAAGTATTGTCCAGTAACGGGAAAAGTATTGTCCAGTGGCGAGAAAAGTATTGTCCAAATACCGGAAAAGTATTGTCCACTGCCTGAAAAGTATTGTCCAACGGTAGGAAGAGTATTGTCCAAAGCTGGAAAAGTATTGTCCAGTGACGGGAAAACTGTTGTCCAAAACCGGAAAAGTATTGTCCAATGACGGCAAAAGTATTGTTCAAAGGCCGGAAATGAATTGAGCAAGGCAGTAAAGTATTGTGCAATTGCAGCAAAAGTATTGTCCAATAGCGGAAAAAATATTTAAAATCTGTAAAAAATTTGTAAGCAGGTTTACCCGTTTTACCTCGCTGAGAGAGAAAGGGGTTGCGACAAGAACGACAGAGGTGAAAGAAAGCCTGAAACCCTGACGATTGCCATCCATGAAGTCACAGAGAACGCGCGAACCTGTACCGACTTATCGAATCGAGTATTTCTGGGATTACTTCGAAAAGGCTGCGATTTAGCCTGAGATCTATCATCGAGCTTCCTTTCCCTCTTCAACAGAAACGGGGGTCGCGTAATTAATCGTCTCTACCTGTCGCTTCTCGTTTCTTTCCGTCGCAACGACCGCTTTCTTTCTTTGCGCCACACCGGCCAGTTTTCTCGCCGCGATACCACGCTCTATTCGTATGCATCGATTCAAGTGACCGATAAATAATCGCGTTAACAATCGTATAATCGACGAAGGATTAAAAATCAGTGCTACCAACCTAAAAAAGCCTTTAAAAAATCAGTGTTGCCAACCTAGAAGAAAAAAATTCAGTACTGCCAACCTAACAAAAAAATATTTTTTTGCGGTATCTGCGCGAACAACTAGACCGAGATAAACACGACGGTTGTGCCGAAACACCCAGAATCGATGATTTTATTCTCGCGCTGTCAAGCTAACGAAAAAAAAGAAAAAAATTTTTTTTTGAAATGGACTTTTGCGATATCTGCATGAACAACTATATCGAGGTAAACACGATGGAAAAATGCGAATCCCGAAAATTTTCGCTCCACGCATGCGTTTGACATCGCAATTAACGGAGAAAGTGGCGAGAACGCATTCAAATGAAACGCAGCTTGCACATATATACATAAGAACGTACAATCAAGAGGTGCGGCTTTATTCGCATATCTGGCCAAATGGCATTGCACGGCATCGATAATTTCACTCTTTTTCCTGTGAACTAATGGTTTCCTGCTTGCCTCAGTCCCTCGTTTCGTTCCGAAAGCTCAATTTCCCTTTTATATCACCCTGAACCGATAGAAATTATCGAATGAAGCCGTTACTGTTCCCCCTCCATTTTCCTATCCCCACCTAATGATTCCCGGTTCGCTCCTCGTTTACTCATTGTCACGAAATCGGCCAAGGAATTATACTCGGTGCCATCCGTGATAACGCATGCTAGATTTAGCATGAAATCGATATTCCCTTTGAAAAGCTTGGTCATATGTGTGTAGGATCTTTTAATGTATTTTTATTCTTCGTTTGCTTGAATAATTAAAAGTATAGTGATCTCCTGCTAAATCGAAAACAGATGTGATTTGTTTATGGAATACAGTTGACATATATTTTTGTTAATAATAACGTTCTACCTTATTATATTTGTATTGTTGTATCTTATTAAATTTATATTATTGTGATTTATTAAATCCTCACTTCAAAGAGCTTCTTCAATGTTATACAGAGACTTTGAACCTATTATTTTTCTCCTTTATGTTTAAATAATAGGAAATGTATACCTGGATAAACAAAATTAATAATGATGAGTAATTGTTACTAAAAAAAATTGTTTTTATAGAACTGTTGTTTATTGTACTATCGATAGCGTTGACTTTGGATAGACTAAACTTTTTTGTTTCTCTTGTAAAAGACCTTGTTGACAATATGAGTAGTTTAAATAATTAAACTTAAATACAAGAAAAAAAACGAGTATGTTAGAAAAGTTCTCTCTGACGAAGTCGTGAGTTAATTTGTTTTATATCTTTCCTTGAATATACAGTGGAACTTTAAGAGAGGAAGTTTTATCGACACAACGTAAAACTGCTGAATGAGTGCGCTAGGTGCAACTGTACTAAGTCGAGTAAAGTGCAGCAATTATAATATCGTCTTATTGTTTAAAATTTCAAACTAAGACAAATCACCATTTTTCTATTCTTTTTATTTTCTAGTTTACTCTACGATTTCTCAATTTTTTTATTTTTTTTACTGTCATATTTAAAATAAATTTATACATCATAAAACTGCAAATAAAATGATAATATATGCGTAATATCAAAAGAGACATTTATATTTCCCGCTTTGACGGACATATTAATTCAACCAATGTCAAATATGTATTATTAATATTAAACTTAATGTTAATATTAATTTACGAATAATCATTTTGAAACGTATTTTATCAGTAATACTAATATTAAATAAATTTAATATAAATTCATAAAAATTGATATTTATACAAACAAAAAAATAACGTTAAAAAAATTAAAATAGTCTTGTTTGGCGCATGATCTAGGCTACACATCGTTGAGTTATCGATAAATCGAAAAATATCATTACGGTCGATTAATCGACAATCTCGATAGTCGCAGCTGGTCGTGGCCGTGCAGAACAGTAGACAGCAGCCAAGAAGGAGCCGCAAAACAGTTATTTTTTTTCTCCGTCTCGATGTCCTAACATTGACTTGAAAAATTCGTGTATCAACGAGATCGACGAGTTACACAATTAACGGACATTGTACATTGTGTGTTTGCGTTCACGGTGTTCACCTAACCTCGATCGAACATTCGTTTCAAGTTACGGACAAATATACCTCGAGCACAAACCACACCACGTTCTCTTTCTCTCTTTTTCCCTCTCCCTCTTCCTTTCTAATACTTTTCTATCTATTCACTTTGTCTTTCTTTTTCTATTCTAATCCGAAGTGTATACAGTAGTGCGTAATACGTGGAAAAACGTAACTCGAGCATCGTGGTGAACTGTCGATAAGAGAGTCCGACTAAATTTAGTGATAGTGTATAAGTGGGTAACGAAAATCTGAACAAGTAGAAAAAGCGGTCGTGGTGAGATTTCTTATTGCGACCGACAGAAAGGGAGGCAAAATTTCGAAGATACACAGTCTATGAGCGCCAAGGGCCAAGGGGACCCTGGAGAAGATCACGCTTCCAGGTGCATATCGGTATTCTATAGCACTTATTCTCTAGAACTTTCTCATCGTTGCATCTCATCTCTTTTTGTTATCACTATTTCTTCGTGAACAAAGATCTGCTTACACATATCATGAAACGTAATATCGTTACGAATTTACGAACTTGAGCTATTTATAACACATTTTGTTTTGGTACAACGACTCCATTCGTTTTTCGACCTCGAGAAACTGATCCTTTTCTGAACTGTCATTCTCACTTGAACTGGCAACGTCGCGAATCATTGTTATCATGTCATGATCATATGTTCTTAATTGAATGTATTACAAGTATTGGAAAATACATTTAACTTAATTAAAGTCATTTCCTTTGTTTACTTCGATAGTGCATTAGATCTGTTAGTGATTAACTTGATATCTTATGTTTTTATAAAAACAGTTTTATTTTTGTGTTCAATGTTAAACAGATTTTTGTGCAATTTCGTTGAAAATATCTCAGCAACAAATATTAGAAATTAAAATTCCTTTAAAAGTATACAGCTCACTATAAAATACATACATACACTTTTTAGGTTATGATTATATGCAAGCTTCTAACAATAGTCCAAATGAAAAAATTGAAATGCATAGATATTAATAATCCTTGAAATCTGTAATTAATCTTTATATATTATAAGAACACTTTAATATTGTAAAAGATATCAAAATATTGAATATATATTTATTGTATATAATTTTTCTCTTTACTTTGTTTTAGAATATTTGTTACAATATTGTAATCCCTACATTCTGTTATTACATTACTAGGGGAGGAGCAAAGAGCCCTTGCAGCGACATGAAGCGTGCAGTTGCCAAAAAATTAATTGAGCGATATTTTTATCAATTAACTGATGGATGTGGTAATCCTGACTGTGACAATCAAAACTGTGCATCAAGTGGCAAAGTATGTGACTAAAAGCTACCAGACTATTTTTTATTGTTGAAGGATTTTTATTGCTTATGCAATTTATGTTTTAAATAGGTAACAAATCTCACTCCAAATCAAGCTGCAGCACAGGCTATTCAATTATTTTCCCAAGAAGCAAGACTTTGTGATGGTACACAACCTAGTAAAGTTGCTCGAACAACGTTAGAACCTGGTCCAGCGTCTTTAGCTAAGAGTTTACCAGTTAAAAGTGTGAATCCGACATGTTCGGATGAAGGTATTGCATCAAATTCCAACATAAATCCTGCTCCTTCAATTACTGACATTTTAACATTCCCAGTAAAAATGGATATATCTGTTGATACAAATGATTTGATTCCTACATTTCAAACTTTGAAAAATATCAGTGCTCAAATTCCTTCCAAAAGCAAATTGTCAGATTATATGGAAGTTGTTGAAAAACCAATTTTAAGAGAGAAATCACACATTTCACTTCCTATCAAAACAAATAGGAATGGTCACTTGCATCAATTTCTTAAAGCAAATCATAGTTATGACAATTGTATTATAAATAAATCAATAATATCAGATGAAGACATTTTTCTAAAGATATTAAATAAATATAAAATTCGCATTCCAAATTATGACAATTTAATTAAAAAACAAAAGAAGTATAAGAAAGCAAAAGTAAATGGAATAAATAAAAAACGTAAAAGTAATTCTTCAAAAAGATTTTCCTGCAGGAAAAGGTCTCGTACAAAATATTGTTCACATTTTGCTACAAAATTATTAATACTCAATTTGTATCTTAGATACTTAGAAAAAGAAAGGTACACAAAACATCTTTCAAACATTTAATGATATATTTAATAGAATGGTTGTATACAAAAATTTAGTGATATTTGATTAACAAATTCTTGTGTGTGGCTGCTGTGTATATGTTAATAAATATTATATTTAATTCTCACTTCTTGTTATTCATTTCTAATTTAATAGTAAACATAATTAAATATATTTTATACTGGCTTTGTATTATTACATGTAACTTTAAATTATTTATAAGTATTTTGATGAAAGTATGGGATTATCTTATTGTTAACAGGAAAACAGGATCCATATCTTACAGAAGCAAAACTACTGGATATAATAGAAAAATGTAAATCAGAGGGCTCTTATTCGTTATTAATTCGTACATTGGGAGAGGTATTTTCATGTGCAAAGGCATTGAGTCTTAGTTTCCAAAAAACTGTCAAAAATGACTCTCCCTTGGCTGCACTTCTTGATAGAGCATCGGATAGTCTATTAAGGCCACCTGGTGATATGGATAAGGAAGCAATTCGATCTATTCAGGGAGAAGACAAAGAAGAAGACAGTAGTGAGCCATCACCTACAGTTCCTAACAATGATGATACCAGCATTGATTTACCAGCAGTGCGAAGAGCTTTTACTGCTCTTTGGTCCTTACCAGGTAAAAAATTGTTTTATAAAGTAAAGATATTAAATAATAATAATAAATACTTAGTTCATAATTTTTTCTTATGTTTAGGTGAAGTGTTCAAATCAGCTTTGGTCAATGCGCTAGTCACTTTGGCAGATAATATTGAATTAGACTTGAGAGTATTTCGTATTATGCCATGGGATAATATGGATAGCTTGTTAAATGTATTCTTGATTGTATTTGAAATTCCTATGCTTGGAAACAGTGAATATCTGGAACTTGCTCTTCATATGCTTTGTAAAGCACTGAGTTGTTTCCCTATTGTGGCACAAGCTAAACTAGCACGTGTATGGGCTAAACATTGTAAATCTCGGCTTCCAAGTATTTTACAAGCTCTACAAGAATTAATAACTGTTAAGGTATAGTTATTAATTGAAAATAAAAAGTTTGATAGTGAAACATCCAAGTTTTTATTTAAACAGGTAATAGGAGGCTCTTTTACGCGAGATTACTGCGTTCAAGATGCAGATACTATTACTGCTCCTACAAAAGTTATGAAAATTTTATACTATGCAAGTATGTTAGCTGGCGAATTAGATGAACCTGGCTTAAATATAGACGAGGATGCTGAATCTACAAGTAATGACAAATCTGGAAGATCTTCATCACAAATTCCTCAAGTGAGATCAAAATTATTATAAAATATAAAATATATGTATTATATAAAAATAAACATTTAACTATAATAATAACTGTTTGCAGGATCTTTTAGCCAAGGAATTAGGAATTACTGCACTGGATGCACGAAAACCATTTATACCTTTTACCGATTTTTATAATGAACCACTTAGTGATGCGATAGAAATGGACAAAGATTTTGCATATTATAAGTGTGAAGAACCTATGAAATTTAGTTTTATGAATTATGCTTTTATTCTCACTCCTGCTACAAAAATACTGGGCTTGTATTATGACAATCGCATTAGAATGTACAGTGAACGTCGAATGAGTTTTCTACAGACATTCGTTGGACAACCTACTAATCCCTATTTAAGACTAAAGGTTTGTATATGTATTATGTTCTCCAGTAAATGGTACTAATAATTGCTTAAAATAGGTGAGGAGAGATCGTTTAATAGATGATGCGTTAGTCGAATTGGAAATGATCGCGGTGGAAAATCCATCTGATCTTAAGAAGCAATTAGTCGTTGAATTTGAAGGTGAACAAGGTGTTGATGAGGGTGGAGTTTCCAAAGAATTCTTCCAATTGATTGTAGAAGAAATTTTTAATCCTGATTATGATATGTTCACAACTCAGGTAATTTAATGATTTTCATTGATTGAAGAATAAGGAAACAGACTTAAGTCTAAAAGCGAAAAGAATTACTGTTATATATGATATTGTGTGCCAAATTTTTGTAGGAAGATACACAAATGACTTGGTTTAATCCAACATCATTTGAAAGTGACGCACATTTCACGCTAATCGGTGTTGTTCTTGGCCTAGCCATATACAATAATGTAATATTAGATGTACGTTTCTCTATGGTGGTTTATCGAAAATTACTTGGTAGAAAAGGATGCTTTGCTGATTTAGAAGATTGGAGCCCGACATTATATCGAACATTAAAGGAATTGATGGATTATACAGGAGATGATATGCCAGAAACATTTATGCAAACTTTTAGAGTGGCTTACAAGTAATTTATAAACAAATGAATAATTATTGAACGATCTATATTTCATAAATAATAACCAACATAATAAATATTATATGATACTTTGCAGAGATGTCTTTGGTTCGATATCTTTCCACGATTTGAAACAGAATGGTGATGAGATATTTGTAACACAAGAAAACAAAAAGGAATTTATAGATCTTTATGCGGACTTCTTACTTAATAAATCGGTAGAAAGACAATTTAAGGCATTCAGGCGTGGATTCCAAATGGTCACAGATGAAAGTCCACTTGCATTACTTTTTAGACCCGAGGAAATCGAACAAGTTTGTTTATATAATTTATAATTCTAATATTTTATTTCACCAAAGTTATTTCTAATTAATTTTTTATTTATAGCTTGTTTGCGGTAGCAAAGTTTTTGATTTCGCGGAATTGGAAGCCGCTACGGAATATGAAGGTGGTTATACTGTTGACAGTAAAGCGGTACGTAATTTCTGGCGTGTTGCACATTCATTACCACCCGAAAGTCAACGAAGACTTTTGCAATTCACAACTGGAAGTGATAGAGTGCCAGTTGGTGGTTTATCAAGGTTGAAGATGGTTATTGCTAGACATGGTCCAGATTCTGATAGGTAACGTCTTTGTTTAATATGACATGATATTGAAAAATAAATCGTATAATTAATGTTATATTTCATATTTTAGATTACCAATAGCTCATACATGCTATAACGTGTTACTGTTGCCAGATTACAGTACAATAGAGAAGCTACAAGATCGTTTGTTGAAAGCAATCAATTATTCAAAGGGTTTCGGCATGTTATAAATGTGCATAAAAGCTTTGATATCTCCCCCCAGTCTTTCAGAATCCACTGAACTCCAATTCGAAGTTCAAGATTCTCTCCTTTTGCCCTGCTATGTGGAAATATTTATTCGGAATTTGTGCAAACGCATGGAAATGCTGGGAACCCCTGCTTTCGTAAGATGATCTGAAACAAACAAAAAAAAATCTAAAATTGCCCCCTGATACCGAGAATACCTCGCAATCGATCGTTGTCCTCCAATGTGTTTTTTTCCTCATGCAAGCGGGAACTGGAATTGCTGTACAAAAGTAATACAAAATTTTTACGATAACGTGCTTTGCAACTTTCTTGCACCTCATATTATTTAAGACCGCCAAAATTCACCAAAAGCACTTCAACGAGTCTTGCCGAGTTATTTTGATAACTTGCACTTTTCCGGCACTTCATTAAATCGATGAAAACAGAATATTCATATCACTGACAAATCGGCTTTCACGGAACTACTGCGATTTATCTTGTTAATTTGATTTACAAAAGCAGAAAGAAATGCAGCATAGTGCAATGCATACAGCTTGAAAATAATAGTGAGATGCGCGACTGTGATGGGTGTGAAAGTGAACCGAGAGTGATCGGTCGAAATTTGTAGAGATATACGTATCGTAGATTTAGTGAATCCTATAGTTGATACTTGATGCTGCAAGGAAAAGCCGAGAAACACCCCCTTTGACGTTAGTCGTCACGTTGTACACAGGACATTTTATATATTGCAAAAGAGAAAACGCAGAATCGTAATCGCTAAATTTCTTTTTTCGAGTTTGTATGTAACTTCCTTTTTCAATTTCTTTTTACATCACGTTTTATCCTGATACGTAAGGTATCTAATTTATATGTATATATATGTATATATATGATATATATATATTATATATATATGTATATACATATATCTCACGGGAATGAATTTGTATAAACGTTTGTAATCGGCGGCTTCCTCGAGAAACTGCTCCATGTTGTCGGCTGTCTTATTGTTAGTCACGTGACAATATATAAAATAAAAGTTCTATCGAGTAATTCGTGCGCCATTTATTTTCGCAACAATCTAGGAACATAAGAAAACTGTATGTACGAACCAAAAATAGTCGATTTTAAATGAATTACATATTACATGCTACGTCGTCAGATGACGTTAGGAGCGGCGGATAATTTCACATATTTTCATTTTGAATGTGAACGTCTCCCCGTAAGGATGACTAGAAATGAAAATTAACTGATGTTTTCGCCGCCATTATTATCGCCAAGAGAGAAATTGTAACTGGTGTTAAATTGTACATCGTATTGAAAGAAAAGTCACGAATATGTGTACCGAGGCTGATCAAATTGCGATCAATCGTGTATCCTGCTCTTTGAATATGAACGATTCACAGAATCAGAATAGTTTCGATTTTGTACCAAAGTCTGATTATAATGAGAAGTGGCATCTGGAAAATAAATGTCTTTTTCATAATCAACAAGTAAATGAAAAATAGATTAGTCCAAATATGATAAATGTCCCCTCACCTATATTTACATATTTTTTTTGTTTGTTCTCTCTATCTATTCTTTTCTTCTTTTGCGTTCTTCAATTGTATTGGTTATCTAAAAGAAAAATGTCTCAATTGTATGTTAGTATATATTGTACAATTCATTAGTTCCTAGAAGGGGAAACATGCGGATCAAGAAAACGATGCATCATGAATCCGTGTCATGTTTGTTCGCATCTCGAGGAAAAATTCAAATCTAAAGTAAATGGAAACACTTTAAGTCAGAAATCAGGCGATTGGAAATACAATGAGAAATCTGTAAAAAATACTTTAGATAATATACAAGAACCAACAATTACTGAATGGAGGTGGAAAAATCCTTACAGTGTTTCCGATTTTGATCCATCGAAATATAGGTATCGTCATAATCTTACCTCAGGTAAATTTGTTGTAAAATTTAGTGACTAATTATATCAAAAACAAATATCTTAATACGGTAGATATTAAATCTACTTTCCTTTTGAAGGAGATAACTTTACAACGAATTTGTTGCGCGATTTGTATAACAAAGACAGTCGTTACAAAGATCCTTTGATAGATGAAACCAAGAAGAATTTCTTGTACAATATTCGTGAGTTCTTGGTTAATTATCAGGAATCTTGTGGCGTTCCAAGAACAGAATATTCATTTTCGGCTCTTATTAGTACAATGGGTCTAATAACAGGTCGATCTCTTCTTGCATTATTGTATGTCCTACTGAACATTATACCTGTTGTGGAGGTACTGTTAAATAATAATCTATTTATCAGAATAAATTATTTGATAAATTACACTGTTCAAAATAATTAACGAAGCATTATTTTATCATAGATACTATGTAAATTACCAACATTTTTGTTTATTTTTTAAACTCTTCCTATATATAGTATCTTAATTATTTTGAGCAGTAATATAATACATTCAAATTAATTTTAATTTTTCACAAAATATATTGCACTTGTAAAAGAAAGATTTGCCAAATTTTTGAGCCGATAGTTATATTGGTTACATAAACATTTCTTCTAAATAATAAAAATTAAAAACTTTTTAATTTAAAATAATCGTGAAGTAAAATATTTAAATGAAAAAAAAGTATTAAAAAGTTTTTAATACTTTATTGTTCAAATTTGTAATGTCTAAATATTTATACAAAATTTAGTACTTAAATATTTATGTACATATGAAAAGAAAGACGATGATGTTTTTAGGTATTTCTATACTTATTGCGATTCATTCTGGACAAAGTGATTAGTATAAGAGACAGCAAGGACTTCCGGCAGATGATGACTCGATGTCTAGTATTCACAACAGAATTATTCAGTGTTTACATATGTCTAATATTTATATTCGGTTTTATTGTCATCCCGATTGTACACATGGTATTTGATATAGTAGCAAAGATCATGCTCTACAATTAATCGCAATAACGATCATTTAGGTATAATTGGATGGTATTAGAAACAATGATTATTATATGAATTTGTCGTACAATTATTGAGAATTGTTTACACATGCACAATTAAAAAATTCCTTTAAATAAACTTACTCGTATCTCGTCTTATTAATTTAATAATTTTTATAATTTTCTTTTAAAGACATTTCTAAAATTTTTATTTTCTTTTCTTCCAATAAGTTACTTAAGCTATTTAATTAATAATTCTTTTTAGGTTGGAATGTTATAAATAATAATAAAAACATATATCATAATATTCGGTGCGATTTTATTAAAAAATGTATTGACAGCACATACTTGAAAGTGAATATTCTTTCAGTTTTTTAAACAGGTAATATAAAATTTCTGCTACCGATTTAATTACAGATTATTCATATTTTTCTTTTGTAATCGTACGTTGAATGATTATTTATTTTTTTTTTTTGAACGTATGATGTTTTGGATATATTTGCATACGATTAATTAAGAGGAATGTTAAAATACGTTTCCACTGTTTAACTAATATCTTCCAAGCATAGGCAATACTTTTTCTCTGTATAAGATATAGAACAAATACAAATACGTGTTTTCAACATTAAAAATAATTTCTATTCAATTTTCAATATTTGAATGAAAAAAATTCCATTTTATAAGATTTAATTTTCTTTTTTCAAAGAAAGAAAAAAATGCTTATTCTGGATTGATTCGCAAATTTTTAGTTTGACACTGACGTAGCGTGCAGAAAACAAAAAAAAAAAAGAAACTTTCCTACTGGATGAGTTTTATACAACAAATGCAAAATGAGAACTAACTGCTACGATCAGAGTAAAACTTCAATTCCTATCAATGCGACGGACACGTGTTACAGATCGAAAGAAGAAACATATCGAGCGTCTTTCTAGTACACGTTCAATCCGCAATTACATAGTCACTTTGTACGAGTATCTGAACAATTGATCCGACAGTCTCATTGATTCGAAGCGTGCTGCTTTAGGAGAAAAACGAAGGAATGTGCAATAATTTGTTTCCCTCTGATACACTCAATTAAAGTGCAAACGAAATAGAAATTTCATGGAATTTACGTAGAATTTTAAAACGTGATTATAATAATATCCAATACTAAATACAGTTGTACGGAGAGAGTAATAAACGCAAATAACAACCGTGAATATGATCACACTCAAATTAATCACTATATCACATACATATCCATTAATAAATAATTGTTATCGGCGGTGATAAATAAATATGACATCAACACGATATACTTAATCTACCACTTAATTAAACTACAACTACTGTAAATATTCTGTACTTACTAACAACACATCATAAATATAATTAAATTATGATTGTTACATATCTTATACGTACACAAACATTACGATACACTGATTCTCGGCACTGCTATCCATTCACATAGTTTCCTAATAAAAATAAACATGATCACATTCACGACGTGTTCCTTGCGAATAAAATTGAGGTTATTTTTGCTTTAGTAAACGACAAGTTCGCACTTTAAATTATTATACATTACGAGGAAGGAAATCTTGGATGTTTTTCAACAAATAAAATGAAAATACACGGAAGGTAAAATCTAAGAGATAATCATCGTGGAAATAATGAAAAAGAAAAGAACGAGATAATGAGGCGCACGAATATAACTTCCAGCGCCCCATCCACATTCCAGTTCGGTTTTCAACGCTTCCAATACAGATATATTATTCTTGTTTAAGCAAAACGATTCACGAAGATCGTCATCCCAGCCATTATCCCAGCAATCGAATTCGTCATCCTCCTCGTCTCGTTCGAAATTCTTAAATTCACTATACGTAGTGCAGCGATCTTCCTGATATTGCCTGTGTTTTCTCTGCCATGTTTCCATCCATCTATGTACAAAGAGTTTATTTGTGTTGCAAAAATTTTCGAAAATAAATATATTATTAATTGCAATCAAACTGAAAAGTGAAAGATTACTTTTGACACTTTATTAATTAGATTAACTTTGATTAAGTTAGATTTTTTATAAAATCCCAAGTATTATGTACCGGATCGTAAATTAAAATTTCTATGTAGTTTTGTTAAATTTCATTATGACTACAGAGGTACAATTAAATTTTATACTCGTTTGTAAAGTATCAGAAAAAAATATGTACATTTGAACGCAAGAGATAAGGTAAGAACGGAATTTATGACTCACCCGATGTCACAGTCGCAAGTGAAATAACTTCCTCTCACTGTAAGTTTCAATAGAAATCGTTTTCCTGGCACGCCTGGCTTGTATCCATTGGATGGATTGTGAAGGGTTCGCACGTCGTTCTGGTAAAGATGAACCGTCACGTTCCTTACCCATTCTGCATTTTCAAACATTTGCTTCGGCACGGTGCTTACGCTCGTGTTGTACATTCCGAAGTGCAAGTGCGGATTTCTTATGCCCTGAAAAAATTCATAATTTATTTAAATGCAGTACAAGTTGTAATTTAATAATAATCAAATGTAATTTTTAGAAAATCTCTAGATAAGTTATATATCAATAGAAGAATACAGAGATCTCCAGTTCTTTTTGAATTAATTTATACCACAGGGTGATATGTTTCGATTATAATTACGTACTCGCAGTATATCCAGATTTATATCCTTTAATGCTCGACCAGTTAACGTTATATTAAATAATTTATTGGGAAACTTCCCTTTCATCTCTTTCTCCAAATTCGTTTCATTTTGTACCTACAACGAAAACAATAGTTATATAAATATTTATGAAACAATATCGTGCAAAAATAGGCATAGTCTGTTATTTCTTATATTAATATTTTATCCGTACATCAATGACTAGATGCCGCAGACCATGATTATATTCCAAGATATTAGGGAAGTTGAAATTCTTCACTCCGTTGTAAGCGGTTATATATAATTTGCGGAGTTTTGTGGCTTTGCACAGTGCTCCGCTCTATAAATAAAGAAACATTTCGGCAGAGGAAAATAATATCTTTATTTTAAAAAATATATATTTTAAATATTTTTTTATAAAATTGATATAAAATATATACATAGAAAAAAAAATATGCAATTCAATTTCACAGTCTTTACACCTCAATCATGCTATAGTAAATTAATTTTTCCGAAGATAATATTTTCAGATTGCATTAATTTTGTAAAATAATTATTTTCAAATCCTTTCATAAAGTAAAAACTCACTTCAAAAGTCGACAAAGACAATCGTCGTATATCCAGTTCCTCAAGACTGTCCGCAATACCTAAGAAACTTGTGTTGCTCACAGCCGTAATGGGGTTATCCGCTAAATTAAAGGTTTTCAATTCAGGTAGGGTGTGCGTGATCAATGGTACCACTGTCAGATCATTGGCACTCAAGTCCAAGTAATGCAGGGACGTTAGGTTCGATGCCATTTCCGGTGGTATCGATGCCAACTCATTGTGCGCCAAATACAATGTTTGCAGTCGTCGCAGTGGTAATTCTGGCACCTTTAAACGATACAGGTGCAATGAACAGTTACCATTCTTTTCAATGATAGACAAATATGAGTAGACATACGCTTAAAAGTGAAATATTGCTTAAATCAAGATACAAAAGCGAATCCTCTAAACCGTGGAACGTTCTTCCACGTGATTCCAAGAGCAATTGCTTGTTGTGACTTAGATCAAGATGAGTTAGATATGGTAAATCAGAGAACACTCCATCATCGAGCCTAACTAATCGATTATACGACAGATCCAACCATGTGAGACTCTGAAACAAATAGAATACAAATATATTTCCAGTCGTTGTATGAATAAATTAATTGCTAAAAATCGTTGTATTTTCTATATCTTCTTCTAATTAGTATTTATAATATTCAATTTTCTCGAAGCATACTACGCGTTAATTTTAAAATATAAATTGCGAATTTTTCCTAATTTAAAGAATTGAAATTTATTCATAGAATGCATGGAACTTACTCTTAGTCTAAATATAGCATCGGTAGTATGGATGCCCGACAGAGTATTCCAAGATAGATCCAACATGGACAAACTAGCAGCCGCTTGGATGGACATTGTTTTTATAGGTAGCCTCATGAATTGATTATGAGACAAATCTAAGCTTTCTATATTCGCATCGGCAAACATATTATCAGGCAGTGTTCTTAATTTATTATGGGAAAGGTCGACGATCCTCAGCTTCTTCAGTGATCTGAGCGCCTCGGCTGGAATATCCATAATATTGTTCCACGAGAGAAAGAGCACTTGGATGTTCTTCGTATTTCTGAAGCAGTCGAAGTCGATTTCCATCAGCTCATTGTGACTTAAGTCGAGCCACTGCAAGTGTGGCATATTTCCGAAGACACCTTGGGTAACGTTGCTCAGTTGGTTGTGAGATAGATAGAGATGCGTTAAGGAGTATTCGACCGGTTTAAAGTAGTACTTCATTATATCCGATACATTATTGTAGCTCAGGTCGAGGACTTTGATGTTTGATTGGATTGTGCCGCCAACTGTAATACGGTAAAAAGACAATTAGGGACATGGTTAATCTTGTAAGTAAATTAGTAAAGATTTAGAAATTTCATTTCTTTAAAAATATAAATGTATATACTAACAATGAATGATGTCTGCTGGAGATGCGTATAGATCGGAATACGTATTAAAAAGAGATAGTAAGATAATAATGTCACATTTTGTAAAACCATCGTTCTCAATTTTTATAGATTTAATTTTAAATTTGTTCTAACTGTTTGATACTTAGAGAATGTTAGATGCCATTAAAGTTTCCACTGAAATTTCCATAGTTAGAAACTTAATCATTTAAGTAAAAAAACAGGCAGAGAAATCTTATCGAAAAGTGCTAAATAATGAATTCGCGCTTATTTTAGTTTACGCTGAAAAACGCCAGACGTCGTGATCGTGCATTGTTTACCTTAATTGTTTACTAATGAAACTGAAGAGGCGCTGCGATAGAATCTGAATGTATCGTCAATTACGTATCGCGACACGATATAGTAGCACCTTTCGATATAAAATCTAAACACCGCGATCATGCTGTATCGTACTCAAACTGTTAATAACGATACAGCAAAACAAAAAAGAAAAATTATACAGTAGAACCTCGATTGTTACAGCCTTAAATGTCGCAATCTCGTTTGTTGCATTTTGGTGGAAATAATAATGTTTATCGCGAAGAAACATAATCAACAACACCAGAATTATGATCACTAACCTTACAATTAATTATCTCGATCGTTATACAAACCTCAATATTTCGATACATTTTCAATTCGATTTCGTGCAACAATCGAAGTGTTGTTATAAGACTACGATTACCAATCCTTTAAAATTAATTTAAAATTATATTTTCTTAATTTCCTAATTTTTTAATACTAGTAATCAATTAAAACATTGAACTTTTCAGAATTACAAGTTGAATGATGACATAGAAAAATGAACACTGAACGAAAAGTTTGAAAACGAAAGTCAATAATTTATATATATATAACTATGCTTCAGATTATATTAAAAGTAGGATGTTCGAAGTCATATGATGTGAAATATGATACGAGCTCAAATTATCTGACATCGAAGCGTGTAAAAACTCGGTATCGTTATTCGAAGAAGTTTCTAATATTAGATTCCCGAATTTTTGAGATCACACCAAATATTCCTCACGGAAAAAGATTCAAGGAGAGACTATTACGATCGTGTGACACGATGAACAAGATATTAAAGAATTAGAGCTTGTCGATTTGTATGCGCAAAGGACTTCATCGACTTTCGTTTAGCAGGCTTAGAGAAATCTGTTCGAGAGTCTTTTACCCAGACTTCCACAATGGACTTACTGGTGGTTGGTGGTGTGAATGTGGTGCTGTTGATCCACAATTTCGGGATTTCATTATGGCTGGCATTCACTTTGAACGACGATAGAGTTCCAACTTGGTCGAACGAGGCAAAATCGAACTCGGTCAAGTCGTTGTAGGAGAGATCGAGAAATTCCAAATCTGGCAGATTCTTGAATATAAATAATCGTGATAATTATATTATTAAAACGATTCGACATTAGGAAGATATTTAATAAGATCAATTACGATTATATACTTTATTTTACTGCATCCTTCCTGCTTTTTGTATTCATTAGATATATTATTATTTATTTTTTCGCTATAAATATATTAAATATGTTACTTATAAAATATCAAATTGTTAAATTAAATATCGTTGAATTAATTCAATTGAATAACTTAAATGTTTCTGTTTAAGGTAATAATTATGTAATAAAATCATAAATGGAATATAGTAAGTAAAATTTGGATACCAAAAGGAAGGATTTAATACCTGGAAGGCTTCGTCAGTGATGTCCTTTATTTTGTTACCCCGTAGGTTAATATACTTCAGTAGTTTCATGTTCATAAACGCTCGTCTCTCGATTCTATCTATAGCGTTGTCCTCTAAATTTATCATCGTTAATTTTGGCAGGTCGACGAACGTGTGAGTTTGTACCGTCTTGATCTTGTTGAACGAGAAATTCACTTCTTCCAGATACGAGTGTATATCACCCTGAAACAATGAAATATCAAAGAATTAATCACGGATCGAATTAAGTAAGACAAAATTGACAATTAGAATAAATAGAAAATTATACAATAAAATTAGTAAGTAACATTAAAGTAAAGTAAAAACTTTACAAATAGAATCAAAAGAAAGTTAAATTAGTAACAATTCGTACCTGGAACGTTCCCTTTCTGATATTATCAATTTCATTGTCCTGCAATTCCATGCGTTTAATTCTCTTCAGGAAGTGGAAAGACGTATCCGGTAGCGATTTTATTTTATTGTTACTAAAGTCAAGGTGTTGTAGATTCGTAAGGAACTTAAATGGTGCACTTGGTATTTCAGTAACGGAAGAGGCTAGACCATGAGCCATTCTCAACGTTAGAAGCGAATGACCAACCTAGGGAAAAATTATCGTGGAAAAATTATTTTAATCGGATGAAAACTTCTCTTCCTATTAAAATCATGTTACAGCAATGAAACGCGTGAGATATATCGTATGTTCGTGAATAGGTCAAGTACTATCTGTATAAGTGATTCTTCGTAGAAGCCTATTTTATTGGAATTATCCACGGCTATCAAGGTTTCTGACTCGAGAACGCGGTTCGAATCTAGTTTAATTAAATATTAGGGCAAATTACTGATTCTCCTAGATTATGATTTTATACGGTTGCTTAATTGATAACAAGGTCGGGGCACGTAAAAAATAAATTGCTCGATTCTATCTCGATATAAAACATTAGAAGAGAAGTTAAAACACTGTAAGACTAAAATGTAATTGAATTGTTCGTCCGATTCGCAGAAAATCGTGAAAAGAAGCAACAAGAAACTCAATCAGTGTATCCATTGTAGTACGATAATGAAATATAGTGATACTGAAGTATAACTTCGCTTCTTGCGAAATAAGAAGCAGTTATATTTATTAATATACATTCCAAAAGTATACGTATTACGTTTCCTGAAGTTAATACTCACTATTCATATACTACAAAAACTAAAATAAATCGTGAATAACTTTTCACGGCCCCTAGGCTGAAATTAGACTGTGCCGATTTATATTTCTATCCTACCGAGATTCTACGATTTGGATTCCAAAAATTTCACGATAATATATCGATCTCGACATCGTTGGCAATTATTAAACAGTAATCAGGCAACATGAATTTATATGATATTATTAATTTATATTATATGAATTTATATGATATTATATTCAGGAAATAAATGTACGAAGCGAATGAAATTACCTCTGAGAAAGCTTCGTCTTCTATGGAAGTGATCGAATTCTCCGAAAAATCCAGGTACTTGATCCCTCTTACGTGCATGAAAGCGTGACTCTTGATGGTGTTCATATTACTTTGGACTATACGAAGTTCTTTGATGTCCATCCCATACTCCATAAAATCGTCCGGTGATAACGTCGACTGTGGCATCTTCGAGATCGAAAGGAATCTCATGTTTCTCATCTGCCGTAAATCCTGAAGGGAGACCACGCTGTTCTCCTTGCCACTCAGATCCAGATTATACAGAGAGTATTGGAAACCATTGAATACTTCAGCTAGCGAAACGTACATAAATTATCGATGAATAAAATTGAATTAATGGAGGATGAAGAAGATTCTAAAATTTGTCACTTTACCCGGCTGAAAGGTCTGAATCTTGTTCTCACGGAAGATCAGAGTGCGCAAAAAATCGTATTCTTGGAATATAGGACTTTGAAGATTGGTAATGTTATTCCCTGAGAGATCCAGCAATTCGAGGGACGATTCCAAGCCGGAGAAATCAGGAGAGCTCACCTCTAATAGATCGCAATCGCTGAAATAAAGTTCCCGTATCCTCGAGTCTCTAAACGTACCCTCCTAAAACACATAGTTCAAAATTTTCACTTATCTCTGGACGTTGTATCAGAATGAACATTCATGGCAAAGAAAATTTTCATCGCGACAGAAATATATCTCGAGAAATAGATATTCAATCAGTTCAAATGGAATTTCTAGTAAAAATAAATGTAATACAAGTTTTTTTCTTTTATCGAAACATTTTTTAACACTAGATTTACGGTTTTTTTTTGTATATATATTTCTACGGACATCCGTTAGATTTAGGGTAAAGAAAACCTCATATTTTCTTTAAAAAACAATCAATGGGTTTAATTTAAAAACAATTGCAATATTAACAGATTCAATATAAATTAATTAAATCTGTCAATATCGTATAATTGAAGCAAACCATCCGTCAAATTGACGGGTCCCGTAAATCTAGTGTTAAACGAGATTCAAATATTTCTATTATATTTTAAATATATTTCTTATGAACATTTTGCTTCCTGCTTTTCAGATACCCATCTTTTGCTTTGTACTATAAAAATATCAACTTTCTTTGTCTACAAAGAATTAAGAAGCGTTACATCTTTGGAAAACACTCAACTATCCATCTTCCAAACAAATTATAACGCTTCAAAAATCTCACCTCGATCATAGTCAAGGGATTGCCATCAAGATGCGTCTTGTTGACTTTATAAAAATGTTGGAAATCCCCGGCCATCAGTGTCTCGATCTGATTATTATCCAACCGCAATATATCCAGCGACATCTGAAGCCCCCTGATTTCCGGTTCTTGTTGCGTGTTAAGCATCTTCGATATCCTGTTGTAACTCAGATCCAACACCTTCATACGCTTCAGAGACGACAACTGCGCGTAGGGAATATGAGTCAATTGATTTCCGTTCAGGTACAGGTATATCAGGTGTGCCATGCCATCTCTGAACACAGAAGGATCGATTTCTTTCAGGTTGTTCTCCCTCAGGTCGAGCATGTCCAAATAAGTGAGGCCCGCGAACGCGTCCGCCGGAAGTTTGTCGATGGCGTTCCGTCCTAATCGTAGTTTTTGCAAAGAATTTTCGAGGCCACGCCAATTATCCGAGGCGATCTTCGATATCTTGTTACCTGTAAGAAAAATACGATTTATTCGATTATCATAACAATGTTATGATATCAATCTATCTCTGTTAACAATCCATAAGTACCAAAACCTATGAGATGTTACAGTAGGTATTTTATCTTTGGAATTACTGAAAAACCTGTAAACTTTGTTGATTTTCTTCTAGGTAGAAACATGGCTGTATATATGGTATACAGGTGGATATTACAGGAAGCAATTTAGGATCAGGAAGTGGTCCCTAGGTCTAGTCAAATTTGGCTACCTGCTTGTTTATTACAAACGTTTCATCGATTAGTGCTTAAACAGTCTGAGGTATGATAAACAATTGAAATATGGTATCGAAGGATGGGAAAAATATACCAAAGATGTTAAAACCAGAAGGATACCTGTCAGATCGAGAAGTTGTAATTTCTGCAAATGCCTGAATGACCTGCTGGGAACCTTTTCCAGGCGATTGTAGGGTAATTCGAGCTCCCATAACGATCTCTCAAGCCCTAGGAAAGCTTCGTCCGGGATGTCGGCCAGAGGATTATGCTTGATCCGTAGGTTGTATAGACCTGAGAGATAGGAGAATGACGTGCATGTGAAAAGTGAACTGCCACGCATAGTATGTAACGTAACGTAATCGATGATGCAAGGAATTATTCTGGCGCGGCCAATGCCCTTTAACCCCTATTCCATTCTTCCCTTGATCGACGATCTATCGGAAACCGTATTCTCTATGTAATCTGTTGTACGCAACGAGGTGAAAATTATCGAAGCTGGACAAATTATTTCCTCGATTTACTCTCGTTTTCTGCGTTACCTCGTAACGAAGAAGAATAATCTTTTCTGTTATTTAAATTGTCATAAACATTAGACATTATACTCGAGTAGTAAAGCTTCAGGCTTTTGGTAGTAATAGAGGTATTCTACTGAAACTTTCAACTCGAAATGATATTTCTAAAGGGAAAATTCTAGCTTTTACCCGTATTCACGAGGAATTGTGGCTGCAGAAACATCAACTTCCTTCGTTACCTTGTAACGAGGAAGGATAATCTTTTCTATTATTTAAATTTTCATAAATATAAAACATTATACTCGAGTAGTAAAGCTTCCAGCCTTTTGGTAATAATAGAGGTATATTTCTACTGAAACTTTCAACTCGAAATGATATTTCTAAAGGGAAAATTCCAGCTTTTACCCGTGTTCACAAGAAACTGTGGCTGCAGAAACATCAATCCGTTGTTCTCCAATTGCAGCATGAACACCTTGGAAGAATTTATAGGCTGAGGTATCCTCGGCATCGGTACATTGTAACAGGTGACTATACCCAGATCGGGAATGGCTTTCGAGCAGGTGCAAAGGGGGTTGAAGAAACAGGGTGGATATTGCACCGGAAGCTCGTGCATCCGAGCCATGGACGCCCACATCATCAGCAATAGGGTAACAATCACCAGAGCGTAACCCACCTTCACCATCGTTGTTAAATGCTGTAAGTACATATTTTTCCTTTCTTTGTATTTCTTTTATTATACTTGCTGGCGCCAATAATTAAGTTATACACTTATTGCATTATGCTGATGCAATACTGCTCGCTTATGTGTCTGAATTCCTGCCCACTTTACCGTACATTGCTCTCTGTAATAATTATTGGGGATATCTTTATAGACAGCAATAAATATAAAAATAATAT
>NIJG01000079.1:476915-525491 GCA_002201625.1 Euglossa dilemma | reverse complement strand
GGGGGGGGGCGAAAGGGAAAAGAAATCATTTGAATTCCGTAAAAATCTCATTCGCTACGATTACTAAATACAAATCGTATTCAACGAATGTCATAGAAAACGATGTATATAACGAAGTAAATATAATCAATTCTTTTAACGAATAGGCTGAAATATTTATAATTATCCTTGACATTATTCAAAATACTAAATAACAATAATATTTTTTGCATTATTCTAGGTTATGTATCGAAACATACGTTTGTAATTTGTTCAAAGGTAAAATAACTTTACGTTATTGTTTGTCGTAAATATTGCACTATCTCTCCGGAACAAAAGTACACGTGTTTAAACGTATTAAACTGATAAGGTAGGAAACGAGACGCTTTACACTCTGATAAAGTTTAAAGTACGCTAAGCGGATATTTGCAAATCTTTATTTATAGAATGCTTGTGTTCTCCTATTCAATATTTCTCCATGTTCACAGGACGGATGTGGCAATTTTTGCGAATATTAAACTCCACTGAATTACACATTTCAACGCGATTTACACATTTTCGGAGTTAATGGAACTCTTCCAGTTAATTTGGAAATACTTTCTCCATGGATGCATGAAAAGTTACCGTGATGTATAAAGTAACCAATGAAAGAAATTAACGTGTTGGTAATATGTTTAATTGTAATGAAGATATCGTTATAAGTAACTTGCCTCTGTATATTACGAGGATTTTGTGTGCGCATTGCTATGTAACATAAGGCGGGAAGGCCTGCAAGGTGTATCGCCTGCCTGAAAAGATACGAGTTTTCTTTTTTAACGAAGCAAATTGGTTAAATTAGCGTAGGGAGGGTACATGAAATCTTGCGAACACTTTCTTTTTCCATGCCTCCTGGGCTATGATATGCAATTACTTCTACTGTGCAGGATGTTCAATCTTAATTGATGCAACACGTGACTTTATAAAAATTTCTTTTTTCCAACGTTTTCCAATGTAAAATGAAAATTATCTGTTTGCATGCTAGAGATTCAGAGCGGTGTAATTTAATGTTTGTAATAATTAGCGAGCGCTGTATCGTATCGAGTATTTATTTCGAACGTTATTTTGAGCTACGTAATCGTACGTTAAGATAAGGAGTAAGCTATATTATATTAAAAGCACTACTTGGCTGGAGAAAATGTGAGATATATTTTTATATTGCTTCATTTTACATTTCTATTAGGGATAACTTAGTTGTAAACACCCTGTATATAGCATGAGCGTAGAACGAACTTTCTGCACAACACTCCCATGCTTATCAAAGCTACAAGCTTTTCCTGAACTAATTGATCTGTCTTTATTCACGTAGGTTTGTTTACCTGCCAAAGCAGAAATATCCAAGCATGAGGCCGATGACGAGACCAAATACATGTCTGGTAGCTGGTGTTACGGTAGCAGGACTAAGAAAAGTTCTTAAAAATCCAGCCAATATCAATGCTGTGAACTGTGTTAGTAGAAAATTCACCTGCACACAAAGGAGAAAATATACGTGTTATGTTATTGGTGAATATAACATCGCATAAAAATATAATAATATTAAAAAAGTATAATTTTCAAATTAATTATATTTATTCCGTTAATGTATATCGTAAGACTTTTAGATAATCATTAGAAATTTGTTAAATATTACTGTAATAAATTTTTATACTAGGGGAATATTCGATGTTATNTATATCGATAAGAGTTTGAGATCAATTCTAATCTTAATAGATGTTACGAGTGATAATATTATATCACGTGTGAAAATGTTCTTTATATTTTTCTATAAACAACGTGATCATGAGAAGGCTGTTTAACTTTATCAGATATAATATCGATCAAACGCAATGGTAGACAATTATACTGACGTGTAAGTACACTGTACTGTACTGATTACTTTAATACCCAACCACTACAGGTCATATAAAGGATATATTTTATTTTTTTCTGTTTCTAGTATGAACTACAATCTTATAAAAAACATCTTACAAAAATGAAACAAACTTTGAAATAAGTGTATAATATTATTACAAGTACCAAGTACCACTGCTTCCTGTAACAGTTTTTTGTTATGTTAAGGAAGTCCCTGAAACGTCAAATGATATTCAAGGAAAGATATATAGGTACTTATCTACATATATCAAGTAAGATCTACGTGCATATTTGCTTTACTACAAACCATATTTTCTCAAGCAAAAAATAGTACCTCAAATAATTTATAATCTTATTCATACTTATATTGTATATTTGACTATTTGAAAACGAAAACGCAATAATTTATGTTTGTTATCGGAAATTTCTCTTATTTCAAACATTCCAAATATAAACATTCCAAATATACGTTTCATCAAGCAAATTCCTTAAACGCCGGAAATAAAATAAGGGATAAGAATATTTTCATTTTCAAAATTTAAATACTTGTCAAAAGATATAGTATTTGTTTTAGTGATATAAGGAAAAGGAAAATAAATAGATATAATTTCGATTGATACACAAAAATAATAATAACGTCAATTTTCTTAAAATCTTTAAAAATTCTCACAGATACCTAAAAATTTTCTATCGCTTGAAAACCATCGAAATCAATTTTAATGTCTACTTAATTTTACAATAATTCAATTAACAAAAATAGAGATAATTGTCACAAATTCATTATTCTATTTCCAGAAAGCACATCGAATTGTAGGAGCAATAAAATTCCTCGAGAGTCAGAAAATTCTAGAAATAAATTAACGTGTACCTGCAGCCACAAATTACGATGAACATCCAACAACTTCGACTGTGGATACGCAACTAATGGAAACTGACAAACAAGTAATATATTTTCGTTTTCGTTATCAAGAATTCGTTTTGTTTCCCCGGTTACATCTCGCGGGGAATAACTGAACTAATCTAACGATAATAATGAATATTTTTATTGCACGCGCGAGACTGAACTGTTATCTTTGTTTCGTAGGCAATTTTTTCCGCGTGATCAGCATCTCGCGTAAGTAAATTAAAACACCAAAAGCGGCGATCGAGAAACATGGAAATTCTGAGTCAACACTTTGATCTCCACAGGCTTCCCCGGTTCACAAAGAACAACAGAATACGTATTATACTGATACGAAGTACGAAGGCCGCGTATGAAAAGGAACACGTTACTTTGCATCGTCTCTATTGTTATTCGGTGCTCATAACGCATTGTATTCACAGGATAAAGCGTAATAAAAAAAAACATAAACAAAAGCAGGGGACTACAAATTGCGCTGACAGAGAGTTCTATTTTTCAGGGTTATGTTATAATAGATTCCAATGTTGATTATGACAACTGTGATGCAATATAACATAATTAAATAATCGATGTATTAATACACTACGTTATATACGTTACAATATGGTGTTAATAATAATGTATCAATTATTATTACATCATAATATATTGATATTAATATATTCGTTAATGAATTTTTCGAAAAGTAGAAACCTCGAAACCCCATGAAATCTTTCGAAATTCAAGTAAGAAAAAATATAAAATCTCTATATAAGTAAATAAATAGTAAATACTAAAATATCGATTATGAATTTTATTTTGTTTATTGCAGAGAATCGATGGAAATTTAGAAAATGAAATAAGGGAGATGAATTTAATCTCTCCTTATTTTTCAACAGCTTACTTGAAATTTAACTATATCCGAACTAGAAAATTTCGATATTCAATCGCGTTAGTAATAAGAGTAAAGAACACTGAGTGATTAAATCATTTTTCCGAGAAAAGAGACTGATCTTCGGCAAATCAATATGACATCCTAACATTCTCCTACTCGCTCGATGAAATCTATGTAACTGAACAAACTTAACAAAATCTATGCTAACGGAACGAAATTGAAATTGACTAATTGTAAGAATGGAATATCGATAGAACTGAAATCATAGTAATTGAAATTGACTAATTGTAAGAATGGAATATCGATGGAACTGAAATCGTAGTAATTGAAATCGTTACTGATTGTAAGAATGGGATATCGATGGAACTGAAATCGTAGTAATTGAAATCGTTACTGGTTGTAAGAATAGAATATCGATGGAACTGAAATCATAGGAATTGAAATCGTTACTGATTGTAAGAATGGAATATCGATGGAACTGAAATCATAGTAATTGAAATTGACTAATTGTAAGAATGGAATATCGATGGAACTGAAATCATAGTAATTGAAATTGACTAATTGTAAATATGGAATATCGATGGAACTGAAATCATAGTAATTGAAATTGACTAATTGTAAGAATGGGATATCGATGGAACTGAAATCATAGTAATTGCAATTGACTAATTGTAAGAATGGGATATCGATGGAACTGAAATCGTAGTAATTGAAATCGTTACTGGTTGTAAGAATGGAATATCGACGGAACTGAAATCATAGAAATTGAAATCGTTACTGATTGTAAGAGTGGAATTTCAATGGAAGTGGAAAAATCAATGGAATCACGATACGCATTTCATGCATTCCAATCGAACGTGTGTGATAAGCGGGCAGAGACACATTAGTTGTTTGACCCCGCACGGGTAACTCCCGGACTTCCCCAGCACACGAGACGGTTAAACCGGATAACCCACGGTGATCCCCCGGCTAAGAGTACCACAAAGGAAACAGGGAAAAAGCTTCAGTTTGAAATTCGTATATAAGACTAAGCTCTCGCTGAATGTATCATAATTCGATCAGCTGCTCAGACAAGAGCATTAGTGATCTAGTGTCTAAGTGTTCAAAACGAATCAAAGAACTCTTACAAGATGAAATCCACCGGATTCGCCCTTGCACTTCTTTGTGCTGTTGCATTCGCAGCTGCCCAATCGGAAATCGCAGGAGAACTAGATGTAAGTATAATTCATTTTATTCGATCAATTTTGAAACCTAAATACCTAAATAATATCAGTCTAAGGATTATACGCGTCCTTTAATTTCTCGTTTGTCTCAAATTGAATATTGTCTAATAGAAGACGTAGATATAACTTTTGCAATACTTTAAACAGTTTTTCAAATATACACAATTCATATATTCACAATGTTATGACAAAAGACATATGTTACATATAAGAAAAATAAATGAAATAGAGACCATAGAATCATATTAGGGCCATGATTTTAACAATATATCAATTATCTATTATTGATTAAATAAAACATTAGAATTCGCTATTTCTTACAAGTACCATGAATTTATAAGAAACTATTTTAATTCATATCTAAACTCTTGCACCAGCTACTAAGAATTAATAAGAAATCTAAGATTCGTACCAAAGACCATTTCTTAACTCAACTACCATTAACTAAAGTTCTAAAATATTCTCACAGCCATCAGTCCTCCTAACAATCCTTAACAACTTCTCGCAACTCCCCCATCTCAAATGCCTTTTCCCATTAAATCCAAATACGTTCCATCGAGCAAGTTCTAGTCCCTTTCCTCATTAACCACGAAGTTATTTCTCCACCAGGAATCTTTCCGTGTCCGACGAGAAGCAGATCCCCAGGGATCCATCGTCCTCGAAGGAAGCAAACCTATGGGCGGACCTGACCGTCGTCCAACCATAAATCTGAACTACCAACATCGTATCTACGACAAAAACGGAATGACCGCAGATGCTTTTGGTGGAATGAACAAGTCACCAGGATTACCTATCATACCTCACGGTGGACTTAAAGTAGAGAAGAACTATCGAAATGGCTTCATCAGAGGACATAGTGATATGCTACGTCTTCCAGGCGGCAGGATCACGCCAAACATTGGAATTGGTGGTGGATTCAGATTCCGACGAGACGTAGACAACGTTGAAGAAGAACAGGGCGAAGAACAAGCTGTGGAACAACAGGTACAAGGATACTAACAACTTGTTTTTCGTTTTGTTCAAATTCTGAAAATCTTTTTCCTATTAATCACAAACACCTTCTATCGAACAAGTTCTAGTCTCCTTCCTCATTAACCACGAAGTTATCTCTTCGCCAGGAATCTTCCCGTGTCCGACGACAAACCGATCCAAAGGGATCCGTTGTTCTCGATGTAAAAAAACCCATAGACGGACCTGAGCGTCGCCCTACCATAAATCTGGACTACCAACATCGTTTCTACGAGAAAAACGGAATGAGCGCAAATGCCTATGGTGGAATGAACAAGTCACCAGGATTACCTGTCATACCTCACGGTGGACTTTCAGTCGAAAAGAAGTATGGGAATGGTTTCATCAGAGGATATGGTGATATGCAACGTCTTCCAGGTGGCAGATTCACGCCAAACATTGGAATTGGTGGTGGATTCCGATTCAGACGAGACGTTGACAACGTTGAAGAAGAACGAGGCGAAGTGCAAGTGGTGGAAGAACAGGTATAAGGACACTAACAGCTCGTTTCTCCCTGTATTCTCTAAATTTCGAAAATCCCTTTTCCTTTTAATCTCGAACACCTTCTATCGAACAAATTCTATTCTGCTTCCTCATTAACCACGAAGTTATCTCTTCACCAGGAATCTTCCCGTGTCCGACGACAAACCGATCCAAAGGGATCCGTTGTTCTCGATGTAAAAAAACCCATAGACGGACCTGAGCGTCGCCCTACCGTAAATCTGGACTACCAACATCGTTTCTACGAGAAAAACGGAATGAGCGCAAATGCCTATGGTGGAATGAACAAGTCACCAGGATTACCTGTCATACCTCACGGTGGACTTTCAGTCGAAAAGAAGTATGGGAATGGTTTCATCAGAGGATATGGTGATATGCAACGTCTTCCAGGTGGCAGATTCACGCCAAACATTGGAATTGGTGGTGGATTCTGATTCAGACGAGACGTTGACAATGTCGAAGAAGAACAGGGCGAAGAACAAGCTGTGGAAGAACAGGTACAATGATACTAACAGCTCGTTTTTCATTTAGTTCATCAAATTTCGAAAATAATCTCAAACACGTTCCATCGAACAAATTCTATTCAGTTTCATCATTAACCACGAAGTTATTTCTTCACCAGGAATCTTCCCGTGTAAGACGAGAAGCCGATCCCCAGGGATCCATCGTCCTCGAAGGAACCAAACCTATGGGCGGACCTGACCGTCGTCCAACCATAAATCTGGACTACCAACATCGTATCTACGACAAAAACGGAATGACCGCAGATGCCTTTGGTGGAATGAACAAGTCACCAGGATTACCTATCATACCTCACGGTGGACTTAAAGTAGAGAAGAACTATGGAAATGGCTTCATCAGAGGATATGGTGATATGCAACGACTCCCAGGTGGCAGATTCACGCCAAACGTTGGAATTGGTGGTGGATTCAGATTCAGACGCGATGTAGACAACGTTGAAGAAGAACAGGGCGAAGAACAAGCTGTGGAAGAACAGGTACAAGGATACTAACAACTCGTTTTTCGTTTTGTTCATCAAATTCTGAAAATCTTTTTTCCTATTAATCTCGTTCCATCGAGCAAGTTCTAGTCTCCTTCCTCATTAACCACAAAGTTATTTCTTCACCAGGAATCTTCCCGTGTCCGACGACAAACCGATCCAAAGGGATCCGTTGCTCTCGATGTAAAAAAACCCATAGACGGACCTGAGCGTCGCCCTACCATAAATCTGGACTACCAACATCGTTTCTACGAGAAAAACGGAATGAGCGCAAATGCCTATGGTGGAATGAACAAGTCACCAGGATTACCTGTCATACCTCACGGTGGACTTTCAGTCGAAAAGAAATATGGGAATGGTTTCATCAGAGGATATGGTGATATGCAACGTCTTCCAGGTGGCAGATTCACGCCAAACTTTGGAATTGGTGGTGGATTCAGATTCAGACGAGACGTTGACAACGTCGAACAGGAGCAGGGTGAAGAACATGTGATAGAAGGGCAAGAGCATGAATACTGAGAGCTCTTTGGTCTCTATGTTCACGAAATTTCGACAATGGCTCACACCGACTGCATTTATTTAATATTTAAGCATTATTTATTTTAACTTTGCATTTATCTCGTTGCGATTCATGTACTTTAATCGGTATTCCAATAATTGGTAAGACTTTTGACTGATACTGTTATTATTGAATAAATATAATTGAATAAATGAAATTGGTCAATTTTTTTCTACCGATACTTTCTGGCCGATATCGGCTAAGGGTAAATGAACTTGTCCAGTGCGAATGAACTTTTAGTATGCTGAGTATAAATGATAAGCGTTTGGAATAGAGCTACATCTCTTGATAGCCTGGCTCGCGAGCAATGAGGTTACGGTTGCTCGAATACACGTATAATGGTAATAGTGGATGTTACGATATAATAAAGTGGCTTTAATGGTTTATTTGGAGATATTGGGTTAACTGACTGACTTACATCCCTCTTTTTATTTCCAAACATAAGAACACGGTGATTAATCAAAGAAAGAGGAGTAAAAGTAATAACAAACATTGCGTACTTTTATATATACTATTTTTAGAAATATGCATCCAGTTGTAAAAGGAAATAAATGAAAGATAAATAAAAAGGATAGTAAATATTTAAATGCTAAAATATCATAAAGAAATAATGTATCTTAATTTTATTGAAAGACTGACACTATAATTAGCCAGGGTCAATCGGTCATTGAATGTTACCGATGAAAGAACAAATCGAAGAAGCGAACTAACAAAATTTATAGAATAATTAATTCGAACAATTTTAATAAAACGATCGTAATAAACGACAATCTGGCAACAAAATACTATAAAACTTGGTTGTGAAACGTTTAAAGAGCCAGCAGCTCGTAACGGAATAAACTGGATCTCCGATGCACCAACGTGAAAAAAAAAAGATCTTCCATGTCAATAATTTATATATAACTTGCCAATACTGGATGTTATAAAAAGTACTATAACAAATAGATTTAACCTACACGATCGCTATAAGTCGTCGAACAGTATCGTAACACCCTAAGCACCATTATCTATTTGAACTTCGTTTGATAGTCGTTCGATGTAGAATGACCAATTGAGAACATTAATATACACGTGACTGTGTTTCATCGAGTCATTGTAATTGTGATAAATTTCGCTTTACACTCAAGACGTAAGAATTGGAACTTGGAATCCATCGTATACAACCACCGTCGGCCATCGACGATACTTTTATGACTTTTAGAACGTCCATAAAAATATATCGGGCATAAAGGATTTATTGTTCCATTGTTCTCAATAAATGAGCAGGGATAATTATACATTAACGTTACGAAATGATGCCTACTACGATTCGATTAATAGTTCAATAATCATCAAAGCATAAACGATAAGATAAGTTGGCAGTACACAATAAAGGCAGCTTTTAGCTGCTATCTAAAATAGTATTTCTAATCGTGCATTAATAAAATAGACAATAACGAAATACTATAAAATACTAACACAGCAGTTTTCAATTATCCATTTCTAAGGATGAACCTTCATCCATTCGTTTTTACTATCAGCTCATCACACGATAAACTTTCATTCTTCTTTCATATAAAAATGCAATCAGAGGTAATGTTTCATCATTTTTTCCTCAATTTCTGCTACACCTTTCGCCATTTATTTATTAATTTCTCTGTGTTAATGTTTTATAAAGGATCCTTTACAACGTTGCTAAGAAATTATCATACAATTCTTCCACTTGAATAACTTGTCAAACCCTTAAGTAGATAATAATCTATGTAATATCTAATGCATACACTGGATTTTTTCCAATCAAGTTTCTCCAACTTTTGTAATGGCTATCTTAGCAAGTATAGAAATGCGTTGACCCGGTGGAAGGGGATTCCTCTTCTGTTTTGTCAGTAAATCATGTTGTTTCCAATGCTGAATGCGAATCGATTCAATTGTCCACGCTAGGCTTCTGTAGAAATTGTTTTGTTCGATTCTAGCAACTCCGGGTACATAGAACCTTGTATATTCCATTAAATATTTGCATTGTTCGCAGAATCTTCTTTGGTTAATAAATTTCGGAATTGTATAAAACACTTCTGGATGCGACCACTCATTTTTACGTTTGATATTATACATATATCGTTAATTTTCCATTTTCTGTCACAATTTCATGCGAGAATATTTCTTAAGGTTTCTTAAATGAGATTGAGACTCACGACATTTATCCTTGTAAGAAATCTATAGACTATTCAGAGACGTCCAACTGCCAGCTCTTCCATTCTCAGAATTGGATTTTGTATCAGTAATTCCCATTCTGGAAATCTTTAAATCTTTGATATATTTGACGTATACTAATTACACTTCTTTCATAAACTACACGTCTATATATTTTGCATTTTTGCATTCGTTGAATTCATATACTATAAGTGCGACGTATCTATTATATACTATATCAATACAATACTATTCATCTGCTATATATAAGATCAATTTTATCGATATCTAGTGTAAGATTTTGTAAACACTTGAAACCTGAAACACCAAGCTGCGATGCATACACAAATATGATAATATTTACAAATATTGTAAGTGCAAATATTGACACTAAGAATAACACTAACTCTAATATTGATACTAGTTAGATAATTAAAGTGGTATGATAATAATAAATTACATTTTACTCTTTTACCCTATGCAAATTCTATACTTTTATTCCTATCGCAAATAAAAAATTCATATTTATTCAATTTTCATTTGTTATTGAAACTATAACTTTAATTATACTCCAAATTTATAAACCCTCTAGTGTGACGTGTAAAATATTCAACTGTGGAATTACACGAGTTCGATTTAAAATTCCATAAAAAAACTATCACAATACAGAGACGAAATAAATCGTTACGTATAAGTTCATTAAAATAAATGATTCTACTTCATTATCCAACCGATCACCTGATGACAAAAAGTCGTACCATCGAGCAAAGTACTAAGCATTATGTTGAAACCGAGAATTAATCATTACATTGATATATGATGCTATTATGCATTATTTCTTCTCCTTACGTATGCTTTCCATTGAAAATATTAAATATCTCTATTGCATTTGACACTTCCATTTAATTTATTCGAGTAATTCTATTCCTGTTACTAAAGAAACTACAGCTTGGAACTAAAATACTCCTCTTTTAGTTGCAAATCCTCCATAACTGGACATATATAAATATGAAGATACAAAGTACACATATTTAAAGTATATAGCGATTAAATATTCCATTCAGATTTCTCAACGCTATCTGCTATATCAAGGGAAGCAGGAATTTATACAGTGAGCACTAACTACCCTGAACTGCCCCAATTATTTCCAATGAATCTTCGAGCTATCCTTTTAAATCTAAAGCAGCACTCGCAGGATTATCCTTCTCCTGGATTCGTGATATCCGACCATTTCTCAACCTCCTTCGAGAAAGACCTTTCCATGTGGCCATTACATTCCAGAGGTATACATATATACCAAGACGTAGATCCGTTTCGAACAAAGCCGTCAGTGACGAATAACTTTCCTACGTGGCCAATGAAACGTGATAACGCCAACCGTGAGATCACTTACGTGATTGATTCTGCGATCGCGTGCAGATTTTCCTTCACCCTCGTTAGACTACTTTCGTGATTAACCGATTATAGTGCACGAACTCTGCGCACGCATACTACGGCATGCTGTGATAGCACATATTAATACGGTCATTGAAACGTTACCATTTCATGCTAACATGACAACGACCTTTCGTATGATACTATGCTTGTTAAAAATAACGGTACTCGATGATCCATTAAAAACACATTGAATCCGGATAAAAAATCCTCGTGAATTCGATCGATCTATTCTTCTTTTTCTCGTATCGTTTTAAACATAGCTGCGTTCCGAAATAGAACTGTGGAAGAGAAAAACATTTTTAAAATAGAATCAAAGAGGTTAACGCGTGTTTTGTATTATCTTTATCGCCGTAAAATTTCAAGCTTCTCGAACGTATATGCAATTCGATATATATCATACCTTGGTAAAAGTAAAGTTTCGCGTAGTTGGAACATCGAATATATCGATTTAGTCGTTTACATCGTGATGTTAGAAACATCGATAGGATTCACTGCTTTGATTGTTTCTTTGATTTAAACGTAGTAACTAATTCTTCCGCCAGAGGCGCCACTGACTCGTGCCAATCGATTAGCTAATCGAATATTTCGTGTACCGATAAAAAGAAAGGTTTATTCATAACTTTCGTGGAATGTCTTCCTCTGCAAGCCATGAAAAAAGATAACTTGTATTTATATTTCTTACGAATCATTTTTTCAATCAGCAAAACATAATCACTTCGATAAATACATCTTGCGTTAAGGTAATCTTATAAATCATTCTTTTTCACATTTTGTTATCGATTTGATACGAGATTTGTAATTATACGTTATTTCCTTCTTTTTCAAAGTTAGTCGTATCCATGTCGAATGCCAGGTTCTACGAGAAACAGTCCATCAACTTCCTGAATGGCTTAATTAATCCTCCAAGACCTAATTAGAGTTTAAAGTGTCCTGTTCACGAATAACTAAATTGAAGAGTCGCGGAACAAAAGAGCACGCGAGATTCAAGATCTCAGGATTAACCAAGAAACTATACGAATCTAGTACACGCGACTGAGAATACCATATGTCTACTGATACACGCAATTAGGCTATCTCCTTGCCGATGGTTTCCTGCACGTGGGAATCACGTTCATTTTTTTTTTCCTCCTTGTCACGGGCTATTTCGCGTTAATCGAAACAAGCAACAGTGACGAAAGGGGAAAGCAATTAACGTAACGGTGTTTAAACTCAAGCACTTACGTACGAGGCGAGCAGATGTTAAATTGCATTCTCTAGCCTGTAACAGTTACTTGAATGACGCAACGGTACCTGCTGTTCTTGTGCAGAGACGAAAACGAAGACCTCAAATGGTTAGTTATTTCTTGTTTCAGCACACTACGAAATACGGTATCGGCCAGGTCTGGATTCCCAACTACCGCCCAATTAGAGATTTACCAGAGAAAAGACGTATACACGGTCGAGGAAGCTTTATAGCTTACGCCGCAATATAGAAGACTATCCTGATTGCCGTTGTAAAGATGATAAATACAAGACCATCTGTCGATGCTCAGATGTGGATAATCAACTTCGTAAAGCGACGTTAACACTTTCACTGATGCATGGATATTAATTAGGTTCTGGTATCTCGATTAGAAAATTTCTCTTTCAAGTTGTAAAATGTATGAATTACACTCTGCTAACTGTTCTATATGCAGCCTTCGTTGTATTTCACTTTCAGGCGGATTGAATAAATTTAAAATTACGAAACGAACAATTGCGACGATGGATGTGGTTCACCGTTGATATGTTCTAGTTCCAGTAAACCTAATTCTACGGCTCAGAGCTGCGATCATGGATAAATCTTTTCGATTCCACATAAATCTCGATATTTATTCCGTTCTCGATACGGAACGTTGATTATTCATTCGTTGAATAAATGCATAAAAGCGAAGTGTTGTTTGCATAGATACTGCTATGCCTTCGCGCTATTCGACGTAATTATCATTTCGGGATACGTGTGCCTCCTTGTGGCGTGAAAAGTTATTTGCATTTCACTTTCTACTGGATGAGTGTTTGTCCAAGCGAAGAAGAGAAAACACCATGCGTATATACGTTATAACACATACATCATCTGCAAGGTATATATTAATGATTCGTCATCCTGTCTCAATCGATCTATCATTTTAACAGGTAAAAATGTAATGATGGAGAACATAAAGAAATCGAGAATGAAATAACACCTTTTCGTGAAATTTCCGAGTCATCGACTTGAAACGGAGAGAAACGAAAGTATGAAATTATAAGATACAGTGAAAGTTCGCTGAAGCGACATTGAAACTACTAGACTGCTTTACGTCTTGGCTTTTCAATGTTAAGCCGACAAGCTCTTCTAGATATTAAAATATAATTATCCTCGTTAATAGAGATAATATCACGATTTAAAAGATTTCAAGTTTAATTAGACAAGCAACGTAAAAAATTCTAATGCATTGTTAATAGCCTTTGATATTGTATAATGTAACGAATACGTATACATTCTCCATTATTTCGAGATTAATAACATATTTTTATATCAAAGAAGAGTTTTGTTTACTATTCGAGCCTGATTCTTTGATTTTCAAGTCTATTGCAGTGAATTAATGTTTACAAAATATTACAGATCAATGAGAGATTTACATAGACACGCCCATACGAGAGGAAAGCAAGGTGATTAACAATTTCCATAGTGTTTACACGCAGCCCTCGAGTTAATCTACCTACTATATCAGTGACGATTTATTTTGCTGCGAGGGTCCAAGATGAACAAACCACTGTGGACGTGATACTCGGCCTAATCATGATGCACACTGTTTTTCACGCGCATCTTTTTAAAACCTCAGCTTTTGTTTCCATTGCAAATCGTAGCTGAACTAATCGAATACAATTTCATTCTTAAACGATATCGAATAATTTTTCAGTCAATGTATATGTATTATTCTAATATCAGCTATCGATTATCCTAATTCCAATAGCAATTCATGTACGTCTGTCACATAAAAATTGAAATTGTAATGATCTGATTTGTATATATTTCAAATGTTCGAAACGAGAAACCACTAATTATGAAACGCGTATACGAGATGCTGGACAGCAACGCGATGAACAATTTTAAAATGCAAAATTACATGTTTGTGAAAGGTATCAATGGCGGTGTACGTTGCATAAACATTCGCGTGGGAGAAATATTTTGCAATGCTCAGAATTAGAAGAATCGCGAAATGTCGTTCTCGAAGCTGCGTTATTTCAATTTCATTTGTATAAACAAACGTCAACTTTTGTTCGAACGACATCATAATAGCTTATGTCATACTTTCGACGTATTATAGTAGTATTCAGTGATTATAGTAATCACTATTGAACTTTAAAATGCGTGTAACTAACTTATAATTTGTGCAACAGCACACGTAAATGTGTAACGCAAATAACACCTTTAAACTTGACACTTATTACGTTAATTATAAGTTCTATAATCATAATATAAGTAACTTAATAGCGATACAAATACTATTCTGTCATTTAAAAGTGAATCAAGCTGACTTTATGGCAATTCGTACGTAACGAACACTTATTCCATTAATTCTGCTAATGACTAATTAGAGTATAGTGATTAATATCAGGATAATATGACGTTGCTTACTACGATTACGAATAATCTTGTTTACTCTGAAGAAAATTAATCATCTTTTTTAGTGCTTTTTTACCGAAGAATACGAGTAATTGCAGTAATATTTTATATCTTTAAGGACAGATGTAAATGGTCAAATGAATATTACTCGAATCTTTATGTTGAAAGAAATACGCATATGCGTTATTTTAAGACCTGATATATGGTAATGGACTATATGGAACTGAAACGAGAACAAATATATCCGAGTAAAGTATTAGAGCGGCGCTAGCTGCCAGTTAAACATTCCACATTGCGTTGCAATGATATAATCGCTGAGCGACTTGCGTCAATGAAAATAAAGATATAGGAAAAGGAATGATAACCAATCGAATCGAAACACCTGACATTCGGATTCGAAATAAATTCTTTACTTACCGAATTATATCGCTAATTAACACACAACCCATACAACGCCTCACTAACCACGTTTCGTTTTACAATCTCTAATAATGACAAAAGATACGCAAAACGTGAAACGCTCACGCTATAACTACCATCTATCTATAATAACAAATACCTAATACGGAAATGCAAAGTAAGCAATAATTAAAAAGGAAACAAACCTAGTAAAAAAAATGACCGTCGACCTTCAAAATAGTTATATATTAAGAAAGGAAATAAAGAACATACTAGATCATTAATGAGTCACCGATTATTAATCATGCCATTTTCAGACGTGTTCTCATCAGAAAGTATATCGATCTAGGACACTCAATATTATAACTAACACGAGCGAGGATGCAGAAATTACACTGATATCCGAGGCTCCTTTTTCGGTTCGGTATATTTTCTGGGTAAACAATACCGGGAAATGATAAAATAAATAATTTCGTAGAAGATTTCTAAATAACCTGTGAGTGTTCGAAATCAGAATTAACTTGTAACGAAAATCCTTGATAAGATAAAAATTATAAAATGCGATTAACAAAATTTCTTATTCGACAAAATAGAATTTACATTCATGATATAGAATTAGAGAAATTTCTGTAAGATATTAGACTGGCTTTTGATATATGCAAATACATTATAAATCACTGAAAGTTAATACTGCAATTAGATAAACTGAAATTCATTAAGATCACTGAAAGTTCACTCGAAATATAAAAAAACAAAATCGCTTATGTACATATTTAGTATAATCACAATTCTGACTAATTAAAGCTATTCAAATTTATTTAAATACGATGCCCGGATAGTTTAACCTACTGTCCTAGCGGGAATTAAAAATGAATGAAACAAGACCATCGGGATGTACACATACAAGATGTGCACAGTTTTATGTCCTTTTCGCCCATAAACATGAATCTCGGGCAATCTAGAGCGGGACTATGTGCTGTCCTGAAACCGGACAAACACGTTTTTCGGAGCATCGGTAATTCGTGCCTCTGTTTAGAATAACGGAACATGTTTTGTTGAGGGCGAGTAGTTCATCGAAACGAAACGAAACGGGAACCCTAGTCACGTCGCTTCTCAAAAATAGAGGACGGTAGTGTTTTGTTACACATTCTTCAAACAGCATTACGACTTTAGCTCCTGATGCATTCTTCGTTCGGAGGCGATTGTTATATACGGCGTAAGCATACCTCGATCGCAACTCCAACGTAAACGTTCAAGTTGAAACTTGTTCTTCGGTACGTTAAAAACGAATCAGTGGAATTAGCAGCTAAGGAACGGGGTCACTGTGTTATGCTCAGGCGATGCTGAATGAATCATACGCAATTATTACTGCGCCGTTCCTAGTCGTGGAAAAAAACAATTCCGTATTACTTTCTTCCTCTTCTTCTTCTGTTTACTAACTTGGCATGCTAAACCGACCGATGTATATAACAATAACCCCTGAAAATATTTTTACGTTCATTAAAAGATATCCTTCGTCTCATTGACAATATTAGGACGGTTCGTAATTAATGTTATAAATATGGAAAAAAATTATACCGTTCGCCACTGACCGAGCAAGTCGAAAGTGCGATTTAAAAAAAATCCGATAAAGTTTCTTGTACATAATGAACCCCCCTTCTTCGCATACGTCCTCTTGCATCGAATTGCATTGCTTCCAATCGATGACGTTCAAGTATCTCATGTAGCTCTAAAATTAAGCTTCGACAACAGGTCACGATACCTCGTACGGAAACAAATCTCGACGCCGTGTTTAATTTTTGTTTTTCTCCATACGCTCTACAGATCAAATATTTGTATTAGTGCATGTTCGAATCGATCAACGAAAGTAAAATAGTTCGATGTAAAAATGATTTACGTAAGCAGAGGTCAGCCAAATTAAGATAAAAAACAAACTAATAAACAAACGAAATGTACACATTGCCTGCAAAGCAATGGCAATGAATAGTATAAATGGTAATGAATGTAAATGTGTGTAAATTATCGAAACAGATATCATATAAGCTAGATGTAACAAGTGTTAACATTATATTGATGTTCACAGAGCGAAAAAAATTTAATATCAATAATAGTGTTAAAAGGAAAAGAGAAAAAACAAATTTTTTTTAAATTGAATCTAACGACAAATGAAAATATATTGTTACCTTTGTGGTGTACGTTTAAATAAGATTAACTATTTGTATGGTGTAACTCGGTCGGTATTAGCGATTATTCCGCCCATCGTAACCACGATGTTATTGCTAATCGTTCGAACTTCATTCGCTACGACATAACTGCTTCTAACGCCTTATGAATGAAAATAGTGGAAAAAAAGTTTGGCTAAAAATAACATGGAGGAACGACGTTTGAAATGACTCCTTTCGAACCGTTCAACGGTTGCGAAATTGCACCCGCTGCTCGTTACTGCACGGCAATTTTCAGGATACAATTACTACCGTTCAACGGGCAAAAAGGGATAGCCTGACACCTCTAAAATACGTGTCCCCGATTTGTCTGTGCATGCCAATTTCGAGAAACACCTATAAATCATTAGAGAAATAATTAAATCCGATTGTTAAGAAATAATTAAATTATATTTAAAAAGTATACAAATGTAACTACATGTATAAGATATCCGTGTAATATTAGTTATCAAAATGTCGAGTGAATATCATTGAAAATAATATTTACCTTGGCATTTAATATATACCATAGGAAATTTGCATACGTAAAGAGCTTTTACACGAAAAAGTTCATGTTATTAAAATTTAATTGAAAAATTTCCATAACATTATGCCTTCGTTAATTTTATCAACGGCAAAATGTTAATTTTTTTTAATAGCCAGTATACGGCAAACATTAGCCATCCGTGTGAAATTAGTTCACGACGCACTCAACTTTTCCCAACTGTTGCATCTGATACAGTTCATATAGCATAAGATTGTCTCCGAATACACTCACCGGTCATTCTATTTACAGAATATACATATTTCGTGGTACATCGGCTCCTATTACTTTCACGAATTTCTTTGGTGGCCCCTACGTGACTCTCACGTGCCTTTTATCGATAACTTTATCGCGGAATCTTTAAGTATTATCGATAATCGCACACTAGACCAACGTCAGACCATGCACGAACTTGATCTTATCAAGGAAACGAATCACACCGAGAGATCATATGTTCGCATTGTTAGATTAAACGTTGAAACACTTCCACAAAACACACTATGCCTGATGCTATTTTTGTTTTTCTTGTCACACCATGTATTTATATACTTTACGCACTTTTCAATGTTAAACAGTGTGCTAGAAATTTCGAACATTAAGTTTTTTCTCGCTTAACATCTAACGTTTGGCAAGTCACATAGGAAAGCCGGATAAAGCTAATACGTACAGAAGAGAAAAGCTATGTCCAATCAGAATCGCATCTTTAATCTAATACAATTTATAGCTATATTGTATAGAAACTGTACGAAAGCAATTTGAATGATGTTGTTTATACCAATCTTATGCATGTATACCATATAAATTACAACACAAAGAAGTCGTTAACAAATGGTTAACCCTTCGAATTATTGAATCGGTAGTTGTTGTTCTACACGTTCTTCCTACTGTATTACGGACATGCATTGGAACAACTGTGTTTATACGAAAGATAACCAACGATGGTTTATGATGTTGCTACCTCGAAAACGTTAGTTCAAGGCGTGACGAACCTTAACCTTGACGAAGAGAAATCCAGCGTTAAGTACAGCAAGTTCAATTGTAAGAAGGATACTTAATAAAACCGACAGACATCCGACGTAATCTACACTTCGATCGATGTACCCTCCTTGTGGACGGTGGAGAGGTAAATAAGAGAATTGGATATTTCTGAGGAAAGTGAAAAGGTAGAAATTTCTCACCTGATCAATCGGCAAGTCGATGAAATCAGCGAGCCAAGAAAAAGTCCGGAAACCGTCGTAGTAAACCTCCACGGTCATGGTCATTGTCAATGATCATGCAATCAAACAAATACACGCGCACACACTACCGTGATGTCAGCGTACTTCAGACGGTACCAACATACGCCTTAAAAGACACGGTTCCACTCCGGTCGGTTTCTCTCCCTCGAGGGAATGATCGTTAGAACGCAACGATCGAACTATGACAGTGATGACGCCGTCGACGACGGTTCCTGAAATGCAGCGCCGCTACGTTCCGCGCCGGCTAAGAGACTAGCCGGCATTCAGGGCCGTATCCACAAGTGGCATGATCAATTGCACGTGATGTAGTGAACTGTTGATTCTCGACTCCCCGTCCCACACGTAGACGTCCGAATGGTCTCGTAATATCTGGCGTGACTCAAACATGATGATTACTGAAATATTTAACAACCGTGACGAAATTATAATTTCAAATTATATAATTCTTTATCTTCGCACTAACTATCGATAATGCGTAGTATAATTGCAACCATAAAATTTTAGTAAATTTGTAATACATTTTTAAATAATTTTATTCGAATAAATCAATGTATCGAAATCGTCGTTTCTTTTGCTAAATGTCATTCTTAAATTTATTAAATCCACAAAAAAATAACATCGAGGATATGTAGTCAAATTATATCAATAAATCAATGCTGAGCCAAATATTATAACTTCGTGTTATAAATATATTTATATTTCGATACGTTTGAAATTGTGTTCGAAATAAATAAATTATAGAATAGTTTCGTTTTATCAGAAATTAAAATTTGTCAATGATTTTTAGAAAAATATATAAAAATTGAAAATAATCGATTTGTAAGATCGATACTTAGGTAATCGTGAGAAATACAAATAAATCCAGCAAAAGAACAAGACATCATTTATTATAATTGTAAAAACAAATTATTCTATCACTAAAAGATGGCTAGTAAACAAAATAAAACCACCAAGATTTCATTGGATGTTTCTATCAACCATACATTTCCTATATTTATTGATTAAAATCATTTTTAAATATCTGTAACATTTAGTCGACGTATTTAAAATTTTTAAACCAACTTATATATTTTCATATATATTAAACATACATATATTAAAATTATATTTGCGTTACATATTCAAATAGTCAATTATTACTATTCCAATATATACTATTTGTTATTGTACACGTATTACTACTTACATATTCTAATTATATAATTTAAAATATACAACATACGATAAAATAACTGAAAATTGCAAATCATAATATAACACTCTATTGACATGACAAAAAATTAACTACATAACTTATGATGCTTTTTAATTTAAATGAATTTCACTTCATATTTATATGTGCTGATAAATGCAAATATAGCCTTAGAGTCAATATAGTCTTCCTCAAAGTGAATTTGTGTATGAACTACGAACATTTACATTGATATAATATAAATCCGATCTTTTTATTAATATGCATATATTAATTTTTTATATATTTTCATAAAAGATTATATATAATTGTTTATATAAACCTTTTATTCAGTAAGTGATATAACAAATACTTCTTAAATTATTGTATCAATTACTATAAGATCTTAAATCGATTCTCTTCTTTCGTTATATGTTATATTTTTATACTTCAATTTTATTATTGTATCATTATAATTCAAATATAATTATTTGTATTTAAGATTTACCGATTAGTTACTATAACTAAATACTAAATTTTTCATATCATCTAGTAAAAATATAGTAACATTTTATATTTCACGAGTAAAAACTAGTTCCTAGAATGCATAATAGCACTAGATGTTCAATCGTAAACAACGATTTTGGTGATTATTAATTTTTGAGTCCACGTGTGTACCACAAAAATTAAGATATTAATTTTGAGAAATATTAATTAAATTATTTTGTAGAACTGGGTAAAGAAGATATATTTTTAAAAAATGGCTACTGATGATTCTCTAGACGAGATTAAATTGAAAGACTCAGATTTACAAGAATTTTTTATAGCTGAGAAGCAAAAAGCACAAATTCAAGCTCAGGTAAAATAGTTCCTACATTATAAGTTTATAATTAAAAATTATTTTTTTTTATCATTTATAAATTCGTTAACATTATTTATCATTTTCCTTTCTTTTGTAACATGTTATAGAGGTTAATGCATTTAGTCTTACCTATATACATATAAATATATATATAAATGTATACATTGAATATTCATTTTTCATTAATAATTATAACGCAAAACTTGTTATCTAATTTTAGATCCACGAATTCAACGATATTTGTTGGGAAAAATGTGTTGATAAACCAGGAGTCAAATTGGATGCTCGAACAGAAACATGTTTAAGTAATTGTGTTGATAGATTTATAGATGTTTCACTTTTAATTACAAATCGTTTTGCACAACTTTTACAAAAGTCTGTAGGAAATATGTAATATTAAATAAATTCTGCATTTCATAGTTGTATTATTGCAAAATATAAAAATTTATTTCTTCTGTACAATGAAGAAGATATTTGTATATATGAAAAATGAAAGATTATTTAATATTAAGTAAATAATAATGAGAATTAGATATTTTCTTCAACGAAATCATCTTTTAAAATACACTTTATACAAAAAGTTCAATGTATATATTACAAAATGTACATTTCAACTTATATATAGTGGTCAAATATTTTAGCTTGTTAGAAAATCATAGAAATATAGTGTTGTATTATAATTATAATGTTACAATAAGTATATTATTTCTTTCTAATGTTTACATGCTATTTTAATAATATATTATATTAAATAACATTTAAGCATAACAATTATTTTACACATAAGTGCATTTAATTTCATATAAATTAAAAGTTTTTACAAAACAATTTCTGATTCTATAAAAAATATGATAAAAATTAGGAACTAGTAGTATTGGTAGTAGTAGTGTTTTTAATGTTTTAACAGTCATAATTTTTGACCTCCAGTTTATAATTTAAATGTTGAAGATACTAAATCTCATTGTTAAGAAGTTTAAAGAATAAGTCTGGCAAAGCAATTATTTTATATTGAGTTAATTTACCAAAGGAACTTGTATCTCTTTCTTACTTGAAGAATGTACATATTACTTTCTAAAAGTAATGAATTACATTTGTTTACATAATAAAAACTTCAATAGATTTTTAAAAGATACCTATTTTAAATAGTTTTCTTCTAAATTGAATAAATATTCTTACAGAGATGAACATTCACGTAAGATTACAGAAAAAATATTTAGGAATCTTAAAATAAATACAGAACAAAAGATATAACACCATTTAAATTCTTGAATAGGCTTGTAAATACATACTTCGATTATAAACCATAATGTAAAGATAATCACTCCTGAATTTCCAATAATTTAAAGATAAAGATTTACAAAGTATTTGTATATGAATCCATCAACCTTAGGGGAATATCTTAAACATTTAAACTGAATATAAATTTATTGTCGCAATATTTAACATTTTTATGAAAAATTTGAACACATTTCATTTCTTTTACAAAGTAGTATAATTTATAAAATAAAAATTAATCGCAAAGAAATAGAATTTCGAGACAGGTATTAAATGCGCTTCGAAGTTTATGCGGTAAAAGATATTTTACATCAAAGTATCAATAGGAAATTGGAATGGTTATTTGCACTCTAAAAATAAATATTATGTTCCTTAATTTTTTCATAAGGCTATATTGAAAATGCATTTAGTATGCAATTAATTTTAGCTATAAAATGAAAATAAATACAAGTAATAATGTTTTAATGCTTAACAATTTTGGACATCAACTGTTATATGGAAATATTTGCATAATAAGATATAATAAAAATTGCATGTCCATTTTAACGACATATATGTATATATTATATATATCACATATAATATATAATATACATCATATATATNGATATAATAAAAATTGCATGTCCATTTTAACGACATATATGTATATATTATATATATCACATATAATATATAATATACATCATATATATAATATATATTATCTGTAGCACTCAGACTACATTGCTTTGAATTTACTAATTAACGATTAACATTTCTGAACACTGTCAGTGTTATTATGCACAACTTGTTTTGAATTTTTAATTTAATACAATCAGATGCATACTGGCCTCTGTGGAAGACACATGTTGTAAAATGCATCTTTTTTCCAAAAATCGTTTGATTTCCATCCACACCAACCTCTGTTAACTATAGTTGGCAAATGTTCAGGACCTGTATAATGTGGGTCCAAAATTAGGAATTTAACATCTCCAGTACTTTGATCATAGCTAATTCCTAAAATTGTATGTGCTAATACTCCACCACCTAGGAATCATTTTATACAAAGTTAAGAAAAATGAACAATTATTATTTATAAGAATAAAAGAACTAATTACCAATCATTACTGGTGTACCCTGTGTTTGAAAGTGATGTAGAAGAGTTGGAGCTAATGATGATACTTCTTCACCTGTAGATGTACAGAGTACTTTAACACTAATATTCAAAAGGATTTCTAACACAAAACCTACTTCCGTAGAACCAATCCATTGTTTACTATTGATAAAATTTGAAGGTTTATCTGATATATCAACTAAACATTTTTGTATTACACGATGGGAGGGTATTGGTATTTCGGTATAACCTTGTAACCTGTAATTATCAATTTATAATTACATAAAATGAAATAAAATTTATATATTTATAATTATTTTAATATAGAAATTACCTAAACCACGAAATAATGGTTTGTAGAGATCTATATGCACAACCCCATCCATTATCATCAAAATTATCTTGCATATAATGATGATATGCATACAAACCTTGTACAATTTGTACTTTTCTATTACTGTTTAATATATCTATTTAAAAAATGCATAGAAATATAACAGCATTTCCATAACGGAAATAAGGTCTAGTCATNATAATATAATACAATGTGACGCAATATAGTATAATATAATATAATCATTGTTACATTAAACATACCATCATTTAACACAATTGTTTCATGAGGATTTATGAGTATGCTTCCTACTTCTGAATCACTACAAAATTTCACAGCATTTCCATAACGGAAATAAGGTCTAGTCATATTTAATCCCAAAATTTTATGTAAATTTTCACGATATTCCACTGAAATTTAATCCCATATACTTAAAAAATAATTACAGATGCATATTAGTTTATGAAATTGAAAACTTACTTGTATCTTTATTTGTATAACCACTTGGATATACTACTGTAATCAAATGTCCAAAACCTTGAGGTTTAAAATGTATGGGAACAGGAAGTTTTATAGGCATTTCTGATTTTTGAAGTTGATTTTCAAAACATTTCTCCACTAATTTAATATTTCTACACATGGATTCTACCAATATCCCATACAAATCTGCTGAACTTACATTAATGTTGACCAAAGACAATGTATCAATAAATAAATTACATTCCAAGCTGTTAAATGGTCCTATATCAAAAATATTACATTTCTTTGCACTTATTAATTGCATTTTCAAAATGTCAAGATAATATTTAACATTATAAATTAAAAACATAATAAAAGTAAATATAATTCTTACGTTTTATATACTGAAGTACTGGAGCATATTTAATATGATCTTCAGATAGTCTATCTCCAGATATTTTTAAAAGTATATTAGCATTCACAGCATCCTAATAATGTAATGAAGCTGATATAATCTTTTTTAACGAAATAGCAAATACTATGAAACATAGTAAAATACATACCACTGTTCCTATACATTTTATTACATCTTTCTGTACATTTTTAGCTCCGTCAGAATAATCAGATATATCTAAAACTTCTTTCAAAGATATATCTTTTGTAATATTTTCATTGTTAAAAAGAAAGGCATTTTTTGATGGAAAATGAATTCCTATTTTTCCTGATACAATCTGTTAAAAGAAAGTTAGTTTACAATACAATAGTAAGTTTCAATATGACATAAGTAACTTACATTCTTTCTAGATTCTTCTAATATTTCCATTATATTATCATTTTGTGCAATTAATGGTAAGGTTCCTCTTAACCTAATGTAAATAAATTCTTGACGAATATCACTTTCATTAATAATTTTTACATCATTAACAGGTTCAAGTTTTAAATGAATATAAAAATATGACTGTAGTTTTAAATCGTCATGTGTATACTTTAAAAATAATGGATTATCTGTGATATCAATGTCCTAAACAATTTTAACATACATATGTTACAATAAATATAATATTAGAGATTTTTCCATTTTTGTAGAAGTTATTTATATTTTTGCTGACCTGAAATGCATCGGGAAGTTTCTCTTCGCATTGCCCAACATGTAAAATGCCACAAAGGTATACTTCTGCTGATAAATGTAATTGTAACATTGTATGATTTATGTTGGTTTCAACATTATCTGTTATGTTTATACTAAATGTTAATACTGTTAATGTATTATTATACATAACACCATACAAATGACCTGTTATACCATCTTTTATATTCTTTAAACGCTGAAAATTTATATTATTTATATAATTAGTTTATGTGAAAATAACAAAATACAAAATTAAATATTATGTAGAAATTACCTCTATGACATTAGATAAAATTCGCAATTGCGGCGCCATTTCAGTAATCTAATTATAAATTAGTTTTTTTATATAAATTAATTCCGCATTAAATAAACACTATCGCCATATGGCAAGGTTTGATTCAAAAAGTGTATTAGAATATAGTCATCCAATCAAAATTATGAGATGCAACTGCCAGTATGTAAATATATATACATAATTGTTATTCGTAGATGCACACAAGAAATAATATAATTACATTTGGCAACACTTACGTGATGACGAAATACTATTCGTACTTTATTAAAAGAACGAATGACGTTATTAAGGATATCAGTCAATTTTTGAACATATTCCACTGTTAGATTTGCTTACTATATCGCAAAAACGTTTGAGTAATGTTGGTATTTCAAAAGTTACTAGCAACCTGTAATGTATTAACTTCAAGCTTCTGTCTTTCGTAGATCAAAATGTTCTTCACTCGAGTCGTGTGTAGCAAAATGGCCGCCCGACCAAAGTGAGTGTGACGTTTCGTGAGGTGATTGCATCGTTGTTTTAAGTGGTTTTTACGAATATTCGTTCATGTGACATAGTGTTATTGTGCTTCCTGTGTTTATTCGCAGGTCCGCTAAGAAAATCCGAGTATTCGATAAGGTAGGTAGCATAATTTATACGTATTCGCGCGCAGGATAAAATTCTTGTGATGCTGTTATACGTTAAAATTTTCTCAGTTTTACAGTTTTATAATATTTCCTTGTTGAATATACAGTGAAGTGATAGTTATTCAATTGTTTTATAACGTAGGGATAATAACTTTTCTAATTGCACAAGTGATTAAAGTCGATCGAAGATTATACTTCGAATGTTACTCTCTCCTTCTCGAGTTAAAAGTGGGCGTTATTTAAATGACATACGCTCTTGCATTCTGAATGTACCGAATGACAGAGAAATAACATGTTTTATTGTATTTCTCAATAACTTGTATCGAGTCGATGACAATATTGCCTCTTACTTTTTGGCACATTCGTCTCCGCAAAAAATACCACATGTATGCAGGGAACGTGTATCCTTCCAGTGCATCGTGGATTTTTCGAGGTTACGGCGATGTCCATGAGCTGTCTCTTAGCTTTACTTTTCGAAATCCCAGCTAATCATACTTAAATGAAAGATCCAGGAAGAAAGACGGTCTCATTTTTTCGACCTCACTTTATTTATCTCCTTATTGTCATTTGAATTATCTTTCCAAGATAACATATTATGCAATGTATACGTGCACATTTATCATTAATTATCAATATAAGGAAGAAGAATCTTATAATTCAAACGTATGGTGTATGAACACAAACATGAGTTCTAATAATTATTATATGATAAACTTTATTAAAAAACCTGGTAATTAAATATAAATTCTAACTATAAATTGGTGTGCTATTATTAAAGTAATGCTACATCAGAAACCGTATAAGTAAACCGATGTAGCACAACAAACACTTTCCACAGAATGGAAACGAGTGGATTGGCGAGATGCGTATAAAAATCATTACGCCATAACTGAAAACTTTCATCGCGTAGATCGGAACGAACTATCTAAAATAGATAATTCCATTGGTATGTTAGTGTCAGTTCGTTGGTCAGTGATAATCATGGCGCGTCGATGTGCACACGTGTCCTTTGCATTCCAATTTTCCCGCCACGGTTTTTCTGTCCTTGACTTCGTCCTTTTCGCCGCGTCTTCGCGTTTGACATTACACGTTTCCCGTCACAGTGTAAGAAACACGGAGAGGGAGGTACAAAAGCATCGCGCTATGAATTAGTACCCTTCCGAGGCGAGTGAACCAGCTCATGCGAACCTGAGCAATTAGCAATTGGTTAATTACACGGTTAACGAACGGTACATGGTATTCTTGTCGAATAATTCAGTCACAATGCGTAATTGTACTCTGTAAATGGGCCGCTCTTCCTCTTGCGTTATTACGTATATTTTTCCACGTGCGTCGAACGCGCACGGATGCGTTTCTCGCCGACAAGGAAAAACGTGCCGCGATTTCTCGCTGCGCGGATTCGCGGCCGAACATCAGCGACTCTCTCATGCGTGTTTCTTACCTAATTAATTCAGCCTTAAGCAGAGCTCGGAAGCGGAGCGAGAGGGAGCGACCGCAACCTTGCGCTGAATGTTACAAGACGCTTGCGCCGAATGATCAAACGTTATCGGTCGGATACTGCTCTCTCTATTACGAAAAGTACCGGTGCAATTGATTATTTCGTAAAAGTTGTTTTATTTAGCGTTTTTTTTTTATTATTACGTAATTACTATCCACTTTTTAAATTATTCTTCAATTATCGTTTAATTATTATTTGCTATTCATCGTTTGATTTGTTTATATATCGATTTGTGAAATACATATGTTATTGTCACGATTAATAACATTGTATTATTGTGCAATAACGTTGTATTTACTGTTTACAGTTCTTTTAAATTGTTTACCTTGATTATACTACGGTATAATGTATATCGTGAAAGTAAACAAGAATTCAATTCGCTAATGAAACTCATTGCATAATGAAAATTAACAAATGTGTTATTGTTATAAGTGCAACTGATTTTGTAACTGTATTGTTTATCGTTTCGCATTTAATTTAATTCTTTCATTTAGACTATGAAAGGAAAGTGCAGTAACAAGTTGCAAGTAATTTACAAGATAAATATATAATGATTTAGTGTAACGAATTACTTAAATACATCATTAATTCATCATACTGAGAATTTTCTATTATTTTCCACTATGTTGCACAAGACTGTTTACAAAATTAATGTCGCTTTAATGAGACAGCAAACGGTAGTAATCTACTAAAGGTAAATAAGTCCTTGAAATTTTTTAGATAATGATAAAACAAAAAATTTGCAAAACGTGTATTTTTAGGCACACATCAATTACGGATTAGGCACTGTGTTTCCATGACTCATACTATTGATATACCTCTCTATTTACACGGTTAAATATTAATTTACTTATGTTAGGTTGTAAATGCTCAAATATTGTATCTTTGAATTTGCACAAGCTGAAGATGCGAAAAAATACTTTTGTTTGTTATTCGCTTCGATGGCTGCAGCTATTTTCGCTTTGTTCGGTATTTTAATTAGCAATTGAGCGCCTTGGTGAAACGCAGGGTCTCCTCTATAACTAGTCTCATTAAATTTGTTACGACACGCTGGTTTCCAACTCTTCCTTGCTATTTAAAAACGTGTTAACCGGTGGTCGTACTTCTATACTTTTCTTCTTTTTTCTCCTTTTTTTTTCCTCCAAAATTTCTAACAAGGAATTTCACTGGCCTTAATCCAACACAATTTATTTGCAAAGATTCGTTAACCGTAACGAGAATTATTTACTTTACGAGGGACTGTGAAATTTTTTTTTAATTCTTCAAATTCCTTTCTAACGTATGTGAATTTTTTAAATATTTGATTGTCGATATAATTAATCAATATTAATTAAATATTTTTCTTAATGTTTCAGAGGGGCACATATTCGGAGGATGGACAATCAATCTGATGTATAGGTAAGCCTTGAATATTTCTCATGAAAATTATTTCGTTTTAATTATAAATCATAAGGTGCATAGTATATCATAGGATTTAGGTTAAAATCGCTGAACTTACGTTTCATGAAAAATGAATGTAGAACGCCATTTTCCCTTTTATTTCAAGGATATCGTAAATTAAATTAATTGAAACGCGATAACGCTTTCAAAGCAGGAATGAAGATGTACGATTTATGGATTTGAAGTCAGCAGAGCCATCTAGAAGGTTCAACTTTCATTTTACGGTTTCTCTTATACAAGAAATGCTTTCGAATACAATGATACACAAGAGAATACAGTCAAAGATTAATAATTCCAACATTAAAAATATTTTTGTAGATAATATATTTTATTCGACTATGAAAATAAAAATTTCATTGTCAATTTTGAAATTAAACAAAATTGCAATATAAGTTTAAAATAAAAAATTGTATATACCGTATGATAAATTGACGATAAAGTTTATCAGTAAGATAAAATATGCAGTGTAATATTGCATCAGAGTAATTAAATGTGATAAATTTTATCGTATCATACTAAAACCTCGTTCGCATTCCTGTGCATATTTTTATATCGAGCCTCTTCTCGTTAATAAGATTTTCAAGGGTGCTGTTTGCGATTGTGGTATGAATCATATTAGGTCTTATTCTTCCGGAAAAAATCTCGTAGTAGTGATATATCTTTCACAATTCTTTATATCTCTACATTCTTTCTGCAAAGGAAAGGAAAGATTCACACCTGTTACAATAACATCTTTGTAGAATTTGTTTGGGATACATCACGATAGGATAGTTCATTCTAAACTTACAATCTCCTCTCCAAAAGCAATAAAATGTCGTATTTTATAAATAGAATTGGCTGGCTCGATGAGAGACAAACGGACTATTATAATCTATAAACCTTACTTATATAATTAGGTCATTTAGATTCAGATAGATCAGATCAGTGTAATTGTTACAGAATAGTTAATAACGGGGATACTTACTAGAGAATATAATCAAAAGTATTCGCAACTTCGTGATTAGTCAAGTAAATACTTCAAATGTCAAAGACACGCAGTATTGCTTTTCAAGAAATAAAAACAGCTTCCTCATGTATCTTTTGAAGTAATACTGATTACTTTTGTCTTCAACGCTAGAGTTAATGTAATGTATATCTAAATATAGTAATATTTCACANATTCCATTGTTTTGAATCAGACCGTACATTTAAATATTAATATACCAATGTTATTAAATAAATTATAAATATAATTCCATTGTTTTGAATCAGACCGTACATTTAAATATTAATATACCAATGTTATTAAATAAATTATAAATATAATTCCATTGTTTTGAATCAGACCGTACATTTAAATATTAATATACCAATGTTATTAAATAAATTATAAATATAATTCCATTGTTTTGAATCAGACCGTACATTTAAATATTAATATACCAATGTTATTAAATAAATTATAAATATAATTCCATTGTTTTGAATCAGACCGTACATTTAAATATTAATATACCAATGTTATTAAATAAATTATAAATATAATTTCACTGTTTTGAATGAGACCGTACACGTGTATCGTTCATGTTACGTGTCGGGTGAAGCAACGAATAAAAATGTTGCGTTTCAACGACGCGTTTCGGGAAAACGTAGAAGCGTAGTTAAGTTCAATTGGGCTACCATGAATGGAGCTGAAGTACGAAATCGAAGGCGATATTCAACGTGACCCAAATGCGATTTAAAGCGTTCGCGGATACAAGTTTCTAGCATTTCGCGAAGGCCGGAATTGCTTTTCCAGATTTTACGCTCGATCTTGTTGTACACATGAAATTAAGACGTTGTACGAAGTCCGAGTTGTGTGGGATTACCCAGTGACGGTTATTTTTCGAGTGACTGGTATTTACATTGCCATTAATAGAAACCTATAACGACACGGTGTCCCGTTAGCACATTATTTCGAGATCTTTATCAGACAGTGGTTGTTGTTTATACAACTGACTTTTTATTTTCTGGATGTTCGATAAAACTGGCAGCTGGATGCTCGGAAGAGTCCGATATATTCGTAACGAGCATGGTGTTTCCGACAAATTCGACCATTTTATCTGAAACGAGAGAAATAAAATAAAACAGGAAATGTATTATGAACATAATGTCTGAATTTCATAATTTTATTTTTATTTTTGATTTAACTCACCGTAAGAGCGATCATGTTTGTCAGGATGCATGTGAAGTACCATTTTTATTTCTAACTGCGATGGAATTCTGCCATAAGGAAGACCCCTTGACATTTAATCGTATTTATGCAAATTACTTCACGGTATTTCGGATAACGTTATTGGTACTAAATACTGATTCATTTTACAGTTGCTTGAGTAGTATTTCTCTTATTTAAGTATTTACATAAATACTTTAATAATATTTCTCTTACTTAAATCTTCGTCATCCGTATCATGTAATCGGGATATTTTTGTGCTACTTTATGCAGCTTATCATTTTTTAAATAAACTATCTTCTTTATTGACACTCCGCATTAATTTTATCGGTTGAGTGTCGATAATTATATATATATGATAAATAAAATGATAGCAATCACTACATCGATTCATAAATTTCCTAGAACTCTTTAATTCATTTCGTTATTACAAATTATTTATTATAAATACCTTATATTATGAGATAAATTTGATATTTTTACCAAAAATTTTGGTGACCGATGTTTTCAAGTATCGTTATTCGGATATTTCTTTTTCGTACATTAATTTGTATATCCAACCGACTAGATGGTTATTAGAACGCATCGAGAATTCTTAACTCAGGCTGCTGTCAATGCGAACGCCGCCTAAGGAGTTCACGAGGATTAATTATCCGTCGTTAAATTATGCAAGTTTAATCCCGTGTCTGGCTGCAATTCTGCGCGATCTCCACGGTCATTAAGAAACATACTGCGAAATCGTTAGGAAATACTTCCCAATATTAATGACTTCCTGCAGCAGCCTGTCGACGAGTTTCCAGAAATTGCTCTCTTAAAATATAATTGCTCCGCGGAACAAGAAGCGTCTTTGTAAAGTATGCGAGTCGCGTTTGCAACGTCGTAATATCACGTGCCCCGACGGAGCCGTTGGTCTTCGAACGTTCATGGGTACAATATAAACCTTTCTTCGACTCCTGTGTGTTCCGTTCCCCCCTCTCCTCGCGCACAGCCGGCTTGATTAATCTCCGAACCTTTACTCGTCACTCCACGACAGACATTTTTCTGGGTCATGTCATACTTTCTTCTCTGTTCGAGCTCTATGAGCAAGTTCACAGTTACCGCCTTCGATACCGATTCACCCAGGCTTCCGTCTCGTGTGAATCGTGTTACGTTACAATGGCAGAGATAGTTAGAAAGTCGTAAGCCAAGGAGCTGTTTAGAATCCGTACCCTAACTGTCAGGGAGAACTGTCCTCTTTTTCGCGCTCATTGTCTCTGTTTGCGCATGCTCGATCGCCCGGCGTTGTTTGGTTATGTTACGGTTTTCAACGTGGCGGGAAATTCAATTTCGTTTAAAGATACTTCCGGATGGTATAAGTTGTTTCGTATATGGAATCGTGTAAAATTTGTCAGCTTTAATGTTTGATGTTGTATGGAAATATACACATATACATCTTTGAATATGACTGATTATTTTTATTGTTAAAAGTAAATTTTTCTTTGGATTCGATTAATTATTTATAGCGTAATATTTCTCTTAGTTTCTCGATAGTTGTTTCGCAGACTAATAACTTTAGTATAATTAATAATATATAATTTTTATATTTAGAAATTCAATGTTGCTTATCCTTATTTGCTTTTTACCGTTACAGTAATTCATCAGGAAAATATATACAAGATCACAGTGTATTCTTGATATTTTTCTAAGTTTCTATATTATTACGAGCATCCTCGTTAATTACGTTGATTTTTTCCTAGTTTCTCCGTTTTGTTCCCCCTTTTTTCACGCAGTATCGTTACACTTCCTGGGGAAAAAGTGTGACCGTTTCTCGGCGTAAGAAATCGTAAACGCGTGCAGTCTGCCGCGGGGTAACGCAGTAACGCCAGATGGAAAACGGCGGGTCACGGTACAGTAACGTGTACTGTTAAAGAGAAACACACCGAGCAAATCTGTCGAGCGTGCTCTTTGCTCCCTTCTTTTCTCTTTCTTTTTTTCTCTCTTCCTTTCTTCTTCCTCATCTTCTTCGTCTTTCTCATCTTCTTCTTATTCTTCTTCTACTTTCTTTTTTCCTTCCCGGTTTTGCTTCTGTCCTCGCGTGCCAGGGATATTAATAGTGCTCGGTTACGAGACATCGGTGCGAATAAGCTTTGCATAAATTACGCGAAAAAGGGGAACACGCCGGTTCGACGATCGAGAATTTCGCCGACTATCTCCGTCACGATCTACCCTCCTGGTTAACGTAAATCTCGTTGCATCGTCGAAGACAGATAATCTGCTGTCGGGACTGACCCTCGTGGAAAGCACGCGGCTCCTTTGACCGATCTGATTTTCCAATCGGTTGCCCCGTTCCTCTCGCAGAACCGATTTACGTCGTCGTGTCGCTTGAAACACTCAGCTACCTGAACACTGGGGCGTTCGTTGCCTTTTATCCTACCGATCGGCGAGAATTATCGAGGAAGAACGGAATCGAGTTGCTGTACCGATTCTAGCGAATTCCTCGTGCAGATAATTGGAGGATACTGTATGAAATTTACCCTGGAATCGGCTCTTTTTTCATTCTACGTATGCTTTATTCTATACTTCAATTTTGACGTTTCGTGTTTCCAAATAAAATTGTTCCCAATGTTTCATCGTGGAGTTTTATTTCTGGAATTATGACATTAGTCAAAATGATTTATTTTGGAGGTATCTATGATAATTCGTAGATAGTTTCATTTTATATAAGAAAGTATTTTTACTTCAATTTTCACGTTTCGTGTTTCCATATAAGATTGTCCCCAATGTTTCATCGTGGAATTTTATTTCTGGAATTATGAAATTAGTTAAAATGATTTATTTCGGAGGTATCTATGATAAGTCGTTGATAGTTTCATTTTATATAAGAAAATATTTTTATTTAGGGATGCAAGAAGTGACATGAATTTTTAACCCATTTGCATCATCGGTTTGAAGGAAGTCTTCCAAGTTTCTCATTGAAATTGAGCGTAACAAACGAACTCTAATTTATATTTGATCCAGAAATTATGCATACATTAAAAAGAGATCATTGTATATGATGCTACAGTATAAATATTTATTTTTTTATATAGTTGCGTGATAAATAAATTTGAAATAGGTAAGCAATAGTTATTGAGCGCGGATTATTCCGTTTAATGATGCAAATGGGTTAATTACTAGTGATTTCTCAGTGATTCGACTGATAGGATTTGCGATATCTTATTGTTGCTGCTTCTGCAGGATTTCTGTTGTACGTGACGTTACATTGTCGTAGAGAGTTGTTAATAAATGACGTTTCTTTTATCCTATGACTAGACATTTCCGAGCCAGATGGTAATCTACGAAAGAAAGATTCGATGAATAATGCGAACGAGAGAGAAGTTTGTCATTCAGTTGCAATTTCTTATACAGTTGCATGATCAGAGCAACTCGTGACGAAGCGAAATTCGTTTTTCTTTGTTCATTCAGGATGCTTCCTCTATCCATTTATAGTTTAAATCTCCCCGTTTTTAGAAACCAGTTTCTGTATCACAATGACATAAAATAAAATAAATACAGACCGAGCAGAAAATATTTTTGATACAGTCGCAGCTAAGAAAAATATTTATTGGCAACCATCCTATATATTCAAAGCAACAAATTGTAACTATTAATTTAACGTCACTTCATTAATCAGAATTTATAATTGCTTATTCAAATACGTCTCTGAACTACGCGTTTACTGCAGCATGAAATATAGCCATCACCGCTTCTAATATTAGACTTCAGCGAGGCTTCATCCGCGTCCACAAAGCAATAAAAATAAAACTATTACTCTCGCTTTTATAACTCTCAATAAATAGATAATTATCCTAATCTGTCTGTAATAATCTGTAATATCAATTTAATATCACGAATAAACAAAAACCATTTACAACATCCTTTCCCCTTTATTTCAGCCACGCTTCTAACAAATACACGCCTCGTGGAACGGACAGTGACAAATAAATCTGGTAACATAGAGAGTTACTAGCGGTCGCAATATATTACTAAACGCAAGAGAGTCTTAGTTGATTTAGTAGATTCACTTTGGCGTTAATAAACTGCATTCTTAGCTGCGACCGTTCCACTCTTCTCTGTTTTATCGATTACTATAATTAACACGGGTATCACTGTGGTATCGCGTACCAGTGCCGATATAATAAGTTTTAATTAGCCTCAATTACAGATTCAATTAGTTCGCGCGTCGTCGCGACTTCGTTCGGTTACAAATTGAAGGAAAGCCTGGCCAGGCGTTTTACGGCCGACCGTTTCACGCCCTGCGTTTGTCACTTTGTCCTGTTCGCCTGCCTGCCTGGTCGCCCAGAGTCGCGAGCATTATTCTTTTTTTCCGTCGTTCTTGTTAAGCTGATATCTTTAGACGCGTGGAACGGGGCGAGGCACCTTGCGGTTTTCCTTGGCGGGGCGGAGAGCGAACGTCGAACCTCTGGGGACACGGCCTACGTGCACGACACTGTCGCGGATGATGAGAGCGACGCTATTTGCTTTCGATAGTTCCTTCGCGAATTGACTCGTTTTTTTTTTTCCGGTACTTTTTCATTACCAAAAATTTGTATCGTCACAGGAAGAATGTCACTTTTACTAAACATACCGTAACCTAATTACGACATAAAATATTTCTATGGTATTCGATAAGTATGTAATAATATTCAGAAATATTATTATTATTNAAGCACGGCTGCTTGCTTGCGGCGCGAATCGACTCGTTTCTATCGCACGCGATTAACGAACGGCGAGTTATACATTGAACGTGCTATCGAATGGCTCAATTGAACCGCTCTCAGCAAATTCATCGGTCACGCTTTGCGAAAGTCGATTCGCGATGAACTGTTAATCCGATGTTTAGATTGCTGTATAAGTTCCTTGGGGAACGCGTGTTAGTAGTCAATTTTTCAAACGTTTTTAATATTCACCCTCGACTATGTGTATTTATCGTTAATACTTTAAAATTTATATGCACTTGCACGCAATTTTTAAACGAGGGAATATTGGAACTATTTGTTAGAATATATACAAGAATAATATTTAATAATATTATATATAATATTATTAAATATTATTCTTGTATATATTCTAACAAATAGTTCCAATATTCCCTCGTTTAAAAATTGCGTGCAAGTGCATATAAATTTTAAAGTATTAACGATAAATACACATAGTCGAGGGTGAATATTAAAAACGTTTGAAAAATTGACTACTAACACGCGTTCCCCAAGGAACTTATACAGCAATCTAAACATCGGATTAACAGTTCATCGCGAATCGACTTTCGCAAAGCGTGACCGATGAATTTGCTGAGAGCGGTTCAATTGAGCCATTCGATAGCACGTTCAATGTATAACTCGCCGTTCGTTAATCGCGTGCGATAGAAACGAGTCGATTCGCGCCGCAAGCAAGCAGCCGTGCTTGCCTTTCCTATCAAACGATCCCGAAGCTACTCTCCGCTTTATTGGTCGTAACAAAGGATTACAGGCTAGTATTTTGCGTAAACGCGAGTAACATCGCGTCATCTTTCCTCGAACACCCGATATCTACTATTGTATCATTTTCCGTATGTTTATCGTAAAAATCTCACGAGATAAACTCGTTTCGCGTTTACACTTCGCTTTACTTCCGCTCGGTGATCCTTTTGTTCGCACTTAAGTTTTACGGCCGGATAATGTGTTCCTTAAGGCATTATAGCGTGTGCTGATACGCTCTCTATTCATCCGATTTTGTAAGTTTTAACCCATAAGCTTGTGAAACTGACGTAACAGTATCAGAGAAAAAATTAAATTAATTTTAAATAATAATAACTTATGTAATAAAAATTGAGAAGTATTTACCGATATACAATATATATTTTGCATTGGTTCCATGATTGTATATTCAAATTATTTAATTAAGAAATTATTTAAGGATTTATTCTGCTGTTTAAAAATTAAGATTATTTAGATATGGATATTATTTAAAAAAATTAAATATAGATAAGAATTTTATAATTTTGTAAATAAAATTTACTTAAGGTTGAAATAATTTCTATCGTTTGAGTATTCCGCATGGACAGCTTTATAAATATCTATCACGTATTATCTTTCAGAAGTAGCAAACTAGCAGTTATAGTTGTCCGTAAATTTTGAATTTTCAATGTTGTTGCTATGTCACTACTATGTCAACACTAGGTTTACGTTTTTTGTGTACCTATCTTTATGAAGACTCGACAGATTTACGGGTAAAGAAAACCACGTATTTCCTTTAACACTAGATTTACGGGACACGTCAATTTGACGGGTGGGTTACTCCAGTTATAGAATATTAATAGATTTAATCAACTTATATTAAGTTTGTTAATCTTGCAATTGTTTTTAAATTAAACTCATGATTTTAATCTTTCAAGAAAATACGTGGTTTTCTCTACCCGTAAATTTCATAGGTTTCCACAAAGATAGGTATACAAAAAATGTCCGTAAACCTAGTGTTAAAAAGAAGACCATGAGTTTAATTTAAAAACAATCACAATATCAAAAAACTTAATATAAGTTGATTAAATCTATTAATATTGTATAATTGGAGTAACCCACCCGTCAAATTGACGGGTCTCATAAACCTAGTGTTAAGAAAATATATTTGTTTATACTATGTACTAAACTTTATATAAAATAGATATACCAAAAAGTAGTAGGGTTCACAGTTTTAGAACTTGTAAGATATAAGATATATGTAACATGTTGTGTAGTTGTGTTATGTATTGTTAATTCAAGTATAGTGTTATTGTGGAGTCATTGCAGTTTTCGCCTTGGTCACGCTGAAACGTTGTTTCTATTTTGTAATCCGTGGAAATATAATGGCGTCGAACGGTACGGCACGAAGTAGCAAACGCTCGGTCGATACCGAAAATTGTGAATCCTTCTGAATGGTGGCGCATCGTGTGCAATCGAATCGCTTATTATTCGAGCCGGTCACGTTATACCTTTCCTTCGGTCTCGACGCCACCTGCGTCGCTGATGCGTGCGATCCACGTCCCCGAATTTCCGTTCGTTCACGCTAATTGCCATGACTAACAAGGAACAACTGACTAAAAGATTGGCTTCCCTTACGATCTACCTCGTGAGAAATTCGTCGAGCTTTTGGTAGTTTGTAAGGATTTGCATAGATAGGCGCTACCTTCCCACGAGATGTCTTGAATCGTAAGAATTGGTGGATTTTCAAGCAACGTACACGGTCAAGCACTTGTTGCGTGATCTCACGGGGGAAGTTTAAGGTTTTAACGGGTATTCATCGCAGACGTTATCGCGCTTTATCGTCTCGTTGCTCGCCGGAAGCAAGTCTTCCATTGAGTGAGCAAGGATATTTTTTGATATTTTGTTGGAATAATATGGAATATGGTTGCGAATACACACAGAATGTATATTGTTAGAGCGAAGGTATTAACACTAGGTTTACGGACGTTTTTGAATATCTATCTTTATGGAGAACCGTCAGATTTACGGGTAAAGAAAACTACGTATTTTCTTAAAAAATAAGACTATAAGTTTAATTTAAAAACAATTACGATATTCACAAATTTAATATAAGTTGATTAAATCTATTAATATTGTATAATTGGAGTCCCGTAAATCTAGTGTTAAATATACCATTTGCACTGAAACTTTTTAAGCGTTGGATATTTTTGTTTTACTATATTGTGTTTAGACAGTAGAAAAAATTATCTATTAGAGGTTCGAATTTGAATAATTATTTTTTTGATACAAGAAGAAGGAAGTTTTTATTCAGAAGTTTTATTTTAGGAGCAGATTTATTTTAATGATAAATGAGTAGGTCAATGCAGCAAAGTAATTTATATTTTAGAAATTTATTCATAGATTATTAAGTTTACTTGTTGGCTTCTATATTCAATATTCCTGCAGTAGCCTCATCAATATTCCTGTGTTTAATTATGCCAAAAATAGCGTTGTTGGAAGTTTGTGTAGTTATAGTTAGAACTTTGATTATCAACAATAAATGTATATACTCTGTTTCGCAGGTTGAATCAATTTTGCGGGTATTATTGAACGTGTGTATACCGTTTGATGCATATTGCATATTAAACGCTTTGCTGTTGCATTCCATAATGAATGCATGCCTTGTATGCCGATCTCGTTGCTGTATTTTTCCAAAGATTTATCAATGAAGATCAATTTACATTCCTTTTTATCTCCATTTTTGACCTTATTAAATAACGAAATATAGAAATTTTATCATTAATGAAATATAATACTATCATTAATCATAAATGTCGTTGTAATTCATTAATTAGTAATTAATTAATTGAAAGACGAAGAAAAAATATCGCAGAAAATTTTTCCATTTCGAACAAACCTGGTCAAGGTTCTTTGAATCATTGCAATCTGTTGTATGTTCTTCCGGTTTAATGAGGACACGATTAAATTATATTCTATACTGCAATTCAAAATGTAAATTTTTCATTCGTTATATACGTTTCATTAAAAAGATAAATGAAGTATATCATTTAACTCTTTTCTTTATTTACAGAATATTACCAATCATTTTCTAATCTTTATAATTGTTCTTAGACAATCACGGAAAGAATAAATACTGAATACTATAAATTCTATAAATACTGAAATAGAAATGATCGAAAGTAGAAGAAAACATAATTTTCAACGCAGTGACCATACTATAATAGCCATTAAAAGTTGGATTTACGAGAGCGATACTCAACGTGAAAGTTCCATTCCACAGTGGACGAGTGACACGCTTTATTCGAAATTCGAAAAGGAGACAATAAAACGTGTCCATTCATACTTATGTAATGACGATTCTCGTATTAGTATGTCCGGCCGCCGCAATATATTTTCGCGTGACATAACGCGCTCGTCATAGACACCGACCAAGGATAAACTCCAGTTGAATTATTCAATGTTTGCTCGTGCAGCGGATTTGTCTCGCCGCTACTGCCTCCAATTATGCTATAGAAACCGGCAGAATTTTATTTCGAGTAAGGGAGAATTTGTTACAGAATAATACTTATGATATATTATGAATTTGAGAATAAATTTTCAATTATTTCTAAAATAATATTTAATCTTGTGAATATACTCGCGAATCCTTGGTACTAAAGAACAAGTTTGTAATTCTAATTTCATTTTAGATTTATAAGCACTTTAGATTAATAAATCATTATTTCTTACGTTACTTAATGTTTAGTAGCAATAAATTAGTCTTTTTATCCTTGCTTATGATAATGGTTGAAAATATGTAATAGAGATTCCTGTTCGATGAAACTATTTCCTGGAATGTGCATTCGTCCAAAGTTCAAAGAGNTTGCGTTTAGAATATTAGTATATTATTATGTGAAATTTTCATTGTTAATAAAAATACAGGTATTAGGTTATAATTCTGAGGTTAGTATATTTTAATAAATATTATTTTTATTGCGTTTAGAATATTAGTATATTATTATGTGAAATTTTCATTGTTAATAAAAATACAGGTATTAGGTTATAATTCTGAGGTTAGTATATTTTAATAAATATTATTTTTATTGCGTTTAGAATATTAGTATATTATTATGTGAAATTTTCATTGTTAATAAAAATACAGGCATTAGGTTATAATTCTGAGGTTAGTATTTTGAGATTAGTATTCTGTTGGATATTTGTTAAATGCTCTGAATTATCTTCTACGTAAACGGAACGGTAAAACTTAAACAGTTCTTGAGTGTCAGTCTGGCTACAAAAGTTCATTGTAACCAATCCACAGTATTTAATACGGTTAGCATAAAATAGGTTTCCAATCCCTGCATCTTGGTTTCCATTGTTTCACCCGCTTACCCGCCGCGCGACCGCTGAACTGACGTTTCAGTATTCCTCTATGTGTCACGAAGTGTCTCAGTTACAAAATGCAGCAAAGTTTATAGGAAATGGTAATCTAAACCTCGGTGTGCTTCGCAAGCATACTGTAACCGCAACGGCTGACATTCGCAGTGTTTAAGCAGCACACTTGAACCGCGAAACTCTTCAAAAAATTCCTCACTTTCCAACCTCGGTATTTTTACTTTTAATATTCTCAATATACTTTTCTTGGGAACATCCACGTTTATCGGGAAACGTGTTCGAATGACTACAATTCTTTTTTCATGAAACATCGTGTCCCATGGGACGTTGGTGACTCACTGTGTTTACATTGGAAGCGAAACTTTTCGCATTAAAATATTCTTAGTCCTTTTTTCTTTCCTAATATTATGTAACATATCTAATTTATTTTAATACATTATTGAAACGTATTTTTGTCTGATATCGATATGGCGCAAAAAAGAAGGTATAAATAAATAATTATTTCCAACAACGCTACGTTTGCCAAATGAGAAATGGCGTTGTTCGATACTTGGAAATTTTTGTAATTATTAACAGGAACGCACGTTATAATCTGTTTTGAAGTAAAGGAATTTATGTTTAAAATATTTTTTCGAATAATAAATAAAGAAATATTTCATTTTTATTGTTTCACAGTAGTGAAAATATAAATATTTCATCTTCATTGTTTCACAGTAGTGAAAATCAGTATTGGAAGGCGTTAGATATCGTAATCGATCACTTCTTATATCGAACTGTTTCGCGAATTTTCGAATGCTCCGGTGGCAACTTACCGACGTGAGGGCGCTGTGTCAATTGAGGTGGTGCTGTGATGATAGACGGAATAGTTCACGTTTCAAGTTACTGTGCTTTTACAAGTATGATGTAATATATTGTGTATGACGCATGTATCTTTTACATTACGAGATAAATTCTTGTACTCGACGTAGCATGTCGAATATCAATGTGTTCGTTTCATTATTACGAATTACGCCTTGACGCGTTTGTGTGCGTGATATATAACTTCCAGTGAATAACGATTGATTGGATGCGCAAAAAATACAGAGATGGCGTTACGCTCGAAATAGACGATTCCGAAGTTTATAGAAGAAAGCGAAGTTTGGAAAAATTAGGAAAAATCACGTGAGTTCGATAAATTCTGTGAATATTATGATTGTGTGATTAAACGCGGGTAAAATAAATAAACAAATTTTCGAAGGACATATACCGTCTTATCGTTGTTACGTATAATTAACCCCTTGACATACAAATTAAATACACTTGATTGAAAAATATTATTTTATTTCTCTAAGTTGAACTAGAGAATAGAATCTGAAAAGGAATATATCTTTTTTTCAAATATTGGATTTTTATTGATAAGATTGATTCATAAAATTTATCTCTTGGCATACAATGGAGAGAAATACTTACAAAAGTCAAAAAAGGGCTTTAAAATAAATGACGAGTGTAACTCGTCATTGTATGTTAAGGGGTTAATGAATAAATAATCGGGTGGGTAAAAACTGAATTCGCAAGATACCTCGTCTATGAATGTAAGAGGTTTAAAGGACGTTGCGCGAAACCCACGTGAACAGAGGAAACCGGACGATGTTGCTCTGAGTGGCGATGCTTGCATCGGGCATGTTCGTTCACGTTGGTTTGCCGGCCGTTTCGAAAATACACGCGGAATGATTCACCTCTCACGCATGTCCGTCGTCTATCGGTGTCTAGCGCATTATAATGCGGACGGAACGAGCGGATAGTGCGCGCGTTGGAACAATGGCCACTTAAACTAACTGGCTGATTAAATGCTCACCTCGGTCACCGCGGATGCACGATTAAATATGGTGCGCGCCGTCCACGCCGTGCTCGTTTTGCTCGATCAGCCGCGTCGAAGAAACGTTTCTCGCCTTCTCTGCAGTCTCCGACGGCCGCTTAACTAAATGCGTAATTAAGTTTATGAAAGCAAACGTTCGCGATTTTATGTGTTTACTGATGCATTATTGGACGTGATTTGTTGTTTCATACGTTATACCCTGAATGAAGAGTTGATAGAAGCAGACGTTGACAGGGAGTTTCCTTTTCCATAAAAATGAAAAATTCGTATTTGTACGCTTTTTAAAATGTGCATTGTTCGTTTGAAAATCATCGGGATTCAACGGACCTGATATACTGGATTCAATCTGAAATTTGAAGTTTGTAGTGGTGTATAAACATTTAATATTGTATAAAAAAAATGTTAAGCAATAGAGTTTGTTATTTATGTGCATTCTTATATATTGGTGCAATTATTTATAATATGGAACTCTTTTATATTTTCCACTCCAGTCAATAGTGCAACTTCCTACCTTCTTCACAGTTATTACAGTTTGAATCATGGATCAACAGATGTCATGGGATATTGAGGTTATAATCGTTATTCGAACAATTCCATTTTCCGATCTATTCTAAGTATTTTTTTTACTCTTTTCTTTATGTCGTTTGATACTAACAATAAGGAAACTTTGTCCCGTAAAAGTGTCGGAACATAAACGTAATATCAAATTGCGCGGATTGTTAGGCGAGCTGTTTCGTCTTTGGAGGTTAGTTTTCACGATCGAAAAGTTATCAAGGTTGTCTTGGCGTTCAGTGTGCCGCGTTTGCCAGAAAGCAAGCTTTGGATATCTGGTTTCTTGAGCAACGACCATAAAGATTTGTCTCATCGTGGGGGACTCGGTTCGAGAGCATGTGGTTCCTGTGTTGATTTTGTCTTTGAGATACACGATAGCCCTGCTCTTTTTCTTTCCCCCTTCTGCGCTTGCGTATCAGTTAACGATACATCGCGTTTCATGCTAACGCACAAAGATTGCGCACGAACGCTTCTTACATGGCGTAACAGTGTCACGTTTGATTAACGTTTGTCGTGAAAGCAAGTGTTCGAATGCTTAAGCGAATCGTTATGCTAATCGTTTCCGGGAACTTCAGATTCTGCGACGACGTTTGCACGTCGCTTTATATGCAATAATTTTTTTATGGTTTTATTAGCACAAATATTTTAAGGTACATATATGTATTCATTTTGAACGTTTCATTCGTACTTCTGACGAATATAAGCCATTTGCTGTCGCCGTCCAAAATTGCAAGTTAATAAGAGACCTTGACACAGTTTCTGGAGATTAGATATAGAATACGATATGTAAACCTTAAGCTAATGACCTTGTTTGCACAGAAAGGAATACCGATAAGGTAGAATATCTATTGTTTGGTTAATATAATCTGTTTATTTTATAGGTTATGACAGTCAACTTTAACTTCTACGGTAATATATTGTTAATAACGACCCACTGCTAATTAGCACTAAATAAACAAACAACTATTAATTATATTAAAATATTAGCAATATTAAAATGAATTTAATTAATATTTCCTAATCAATTTCCCTAGTCAAATGGAAACTATACGACGGCTGAAAATAAATTAAAATAAAATTTAGAAACATGAGGTACACCGAAAGAACCCTTCAAAATGAATACAATATGACCATACAAAATATTACTCAGAAAGATAATTCAGAAATGAAGAATAACCTTTCGTTCTCGAAAAAAATATACTCTCATACTAATTGGAAGTTACGAGGTATGAACTTTTATTTTTACGTGTATTCGCATTGTTGCACGATAACATAATATACGGCATAATTGCGTACTCGCATATAAGAACGTTTATCACCGCGGTTCATTCGAATGATAAAAAAGGGAACGCGTGTCGGCGATGAAAGTGTGCTTAAAACGGTTTTGTTGTCGTTTGCAGGTTCGCATAGGCCACTGCGGGAGTTGCGATGCCAACGTATCACAATGCGGGTGGCGGATACCCGAATGTGTCAGCGCCAGCGCGGCAAGCGAAGCTCGATGGCAATCAAAATCACCATACGATCCCCTCAAACGTAACGTCCCATCCCCTTATACAAAATAGCACGCAACACAACGTTCCTTCCAACTTGTCTGCAAGTAACATTCCGTCCCATCCAGTATCACCGACGATGACTACGCATTCGAACGTCACCACTCCTAATATAACCAGTCACATGAACACCGGCTCGCCGCCGGTAATCCTCACCTCGAACGTCACGAATCCTAGCAATCCTGCTGCGTTATCGGTGAATCCGAGGCACGAGGTCAAACTGAACGCTATGCCGTACGTATTTGTTCCTTGCACGCGGGAAATTATACCGGTTTCGAAACGGTTGGAGGACCGAATCGGTTTCGCTTTTTGAAAGTTTAAACTTGCGATAGGGAAACGTTTGATCTATAGGACGAGGTTGGAAGAATGGTATAACAGGATAAGAAGCAGTTCCTTATGTAAAGATAGATGAAAAACGTGGAATAAGATCTTGTCACATGAGACTTTGGAGATTTTGGAGAATGTGGATTTTGAAAATTCGTTTGCGTACGTATATATGTATTTATACAGCTAAGATATAGTTTGCGCAGCGGATAGGCATGCCTATTGTGTTTGTATACAATGTCTAACGGATGTGTATTATTTAGAAGGCAAAATTCTCTATCGTTTTTATCAAATTCAACCCTTTGAACTAGCCAGAAACATAGTCCTCCAATCGTCTTCATCAAAAATTTCTTGTTCAATTAATCTGCTTTGTACGAATTAGTATAGTTCTCTGTTAGTATATAGTTTAGTATCCTTAGAGGTATACATAATATTGATTTTATATCGGTTCAGTATTAGTATAGTATAGTATTCCCAACTCACACCATCTCAAACTATCTCAAATGCTAAATCTAACACAGAAAATATTCGCGAATGGTCCACATTTTCAATATTCTTAACGGCGAACATATGCTTTTATCGACTTGTAATTCAACACGACTCACGTATCTTCCAATGTTTTAGATGGTTCCACGGGAAGATATCGAGGGAAACTGCCGAACGATTGTTGCGGCCGCGCGAGGACGGCCTGTTCCTAGTCCGGGAGTCGACGAATTTCCCCGGCGACTATACGCTGTGCGTGTGTTATCAAGGCCGTGTGCAACACTACAGAGTGAAATACAAGAACAATCAGTTGACTATCGACGACGAGGAGTTCTTCGAGAATCTGGCCTTGCTGGTCGAGCATTACGAGCAGGACGCGGACGGATTGTGCACGCAGTTGACCAAGTCCCTACCGAAACAGGGCAAACAGGATTTCTGCGTGGATTTAAAGGCGTTCGTCGAGGCTGGCTGGGTGATCCAGACCCACGAGCTGGAATTGAGGGAATGCATCGGCAAAGGAGAGTTCGGTGACGTTTTGTTGGGCGTTTATCGGGGCGAAAGGGTCGCCGTGAAAATGCTGAAAGACAACAGCGAGGCAGCGCAGAGGTTTCTGGCCGAGGCTAGCCTCATGACTTCACTGATCCACGACAATCTGGTCAAGTTGCTCGGCCTTGTTTTCAATAATCAACACATGTACCTGGTTACGGAATATATGAGCAAAGGATCCCTGGTGGATTACCTGAGATCAAGAGGCAGACTGCACGTTTCCAAGAAGGACCAGATCAACTTTGCGTAGTACGTAGAATCACGGATCGGATTTATGTTTCACTGAGGAAACACGCGAGGTGTCACGCACTGATTTCTGTGATACTGTATACATATAAACCGGATGGTCGGTCGGTTCTGTAAATATTGAATAGTTTATAAAATACTAAAACATTTTGCTTATATTTCCTATGGTGGTACATGACCTCCTTGCAGTATCTTTTTACGTAATACGATAGGCTGCTAGGCAGTGGTTATGAACTGTAATGATGTAATCTTGAGATAAGATGCGTGTCCTTTACTTCAATTCAAGTTAACTTCGATATACTTAATTGAAAGTGAATTTGACAAAAGACAATTGTTTGCGGCAAGTTAAATATTTAGTGTTTACAAATATGGCTTCATTGAAATCAGTGTATTACATCTTGCATAAATCCTTTGTCAGGCAGAGCTGGTTTTGAATATGCATTTTGTTCCCTTTCAGCGACACGTGCGCAGGTATGGCGTATTTGGAGTCCAGACACGTAGTGCACAGAGATCTGGCCGCGAGAAACGTTCTCGTCGCGGAGGATAACTCCGCAAAAGTGTCGGATTTCGGTTTAGCTCGGGACGAAAATTTTTCTCTCGAAGGCGGAAAGCTGCCCATTAAATGGACTGCACCAGAGGCTTTAAAGCAAAATGTAAATGTCACATTGTTAAATAGCAACTCTCAAATACTGAATTTCTATAATATTATTCACGTATAAACATAATTTTCAATTTCTCATTTACAGAAGTTTTCAAATAAGTCTGATATGTGGAGTTTTGGAATACTCTTATGGGAAATTTATTCCTTTGGACGTGTACCATACCCACGAATTGTGAGTACAACATTTCGTTTATATTTTTCTTTTGTACGTTATTTATGTTGATCATTTTAAATAATTTTTTTTTTATTATGGACTTTAGCCATTAGCGGATGTTGTAAAATGTGTGGAAAAGGGATACAAAATGGAGCCCCCAGATGGTTGTCCACACGAAGTTTATGATATTATGAGACAAGTATGTATTACCATGATCGTGAAAAAATGATTTTAAATATTATTATTAAATAAATACTTTTTATTAGGCATGGGACTTACAACCTGAAAAACGACCTACTTTTTACGATATAAAACTAGTGTTGGGTCAATTGAAAGCAGAATACACCAAAGGTGTGAATTAAAATATGAAGAGAGAAGAAGAAATGCTACTTATCATTCGTAGAGTATTGTAGAAAAGACAAAAAAAAAAAATGGAATTAGTGTTTTCGAGACTTTT
>NIJG01000079.1:431730-476714 GCA_002201625.1 Euglossa dilemma | reverse complement strand
AACAAAAGAAGTTCAACTTGTACATCCGAAATTCAGGTAGTACTTGAAAGGATATTCATACTTCAAGTTTTCTTTTTTCTTCCTTCTTTTTTTCTTCTTTGTTTTTTTATTCTTATTTTTATTTACAGTCACGTTTTCGTGAAATCGAGTGTGGCAGTTTTAACTAAGCTGCACGACCTCGTGTCTTTCAAATGATTTTGTCAGTGTCGTGACTTGAGAAATATTTCCAGGTGTAAGAAGCGCCTTACATTGAACTGAATTTAAAGAAGATGAAAAATAATTATTCCCTACAAATACCTATTATAAAGTAATCTTTTGGAATTATATAAGGATGGATCTCCGAATTTTTTCACTTACGTGTAATGGTAGAACAGAGAAAAGTAATTAGATTTTTATCATCTACGGTTTGTCACAGAGATCTTTGTATCGTATTATAGCGAGTGTAGATTACAAGTACTTGTTAGTTGTATAAGTTTTTTTAATCAAAGATTTGTCATAGGAAGTATTAATTTTTAACTAAATTATTGCAACCATTATACACAATTATTTAAGTTGTCCCGTGAGATATTTGACTATATATTAGTGATGTAAATGTATCTGTAAATACTTTTGTACATATCCGACTATCAGAAAAGAAAAATAAGAAGAATTAATATTTCAAGTACAGATTGATATTGGTTAGAAGATTTAACAAGCATTGTCCATATTTTTTGTTTTTAGTTTTTAAGATGATTATTTTACACGACTATCCGAATGTCCATATTTCAATTGCACAACGTAACGCAATGGTATAGAAAAATCGGATAATTATATATTTAAAGTAATTAAATGGTAGATATTTCATGTTATTCTATCTTCCTTCTGTAATATAGGAGCCACCACTTATTTAATACTTTTTCCAATTGTTATAACGGACTAACGATATTTATTCGTAGAGTATAGGAAGTTTCAAGCGGAATAAAAAAAAAAAAAAATGTGACAAATACTGGAGAGGTAATTTCTTGGTTCGCTGAAAAACTATGAGTGATCGGTATACAAAATTTCTTAGTTCAAGTAAATAGCATTTGTTTTAATATCCCGTTTTGCATCTAATTATATTTACATAATTTCTATAAGAATAATGTATACAGAGATATATTATAAAAAAAAAATCAAAGCTAATGTACTCAGTTCCTCGCGTTCTTTAATTACTTGCTACAGTATCCAACAGAAAAACCGTCATGACTGAACCGAGCTTTGTAAGAAGGATAATTTTTAATGATAGATCAGGTCTGTTTCGCATTTGTGCGTGTCTAGTTTGAACGTAGTGGGTAGCTGTAATAAGTATGTAGCGTATTTATAAGCGTACCAGTCCGTTTATAACTTCGATAGCATGTATTATAATGTATATGGCTCTAATCCAGTACCTAATATTTTTTCGACGATACTACATTTTCGACCTGTGTTTTTGTGCGTTACAATACTTTCTGCGATTATAAAAAGATCGACGTTCTTGGATATATACACTATTGCCGCGTTAGCTGATTATAGTTTGGGACTATATCTGGACAGCTATCAAGCGAGGTAGAATTCTAGGAAATCCCGAATATCTCTCTTCTCTGTTGAGTGCAAGTGAGATATGGATACCTGGCACGAGATATGTATTGAGGTCCTAAGCCGGTAGTCTGTTAAAACAAACATGTTAGGTGTCAGGATAGGGTCGGTTAGCTAATACGACAGTACTGTATTTGACATCCATTATCCATACTGAATGTCAGTTCTACTTGCTTTGGTATTTCTCACGTTTCTATGTTAAATATTGAAACCTTACTTTTTGTTATACCTTTTTAAGCAGCTTCGTATTTACAGTGTGGTGTGACGAACGTTATTTCATAATAATTATCCTGTGTAATTTATCATATAAGTGAAACTTTGTTACAGGACAGCGTTAGTCTTTTATGAATGTGACCAGTGTGTTAGATTCGTTTATTTTTTACTCATGATAAATTTGTTAGCTCGTAAGAAATTTAATATATATATACATATATATATATTGAATAACAAGTTATACAATATTCATGAATTGTATGAGTTCGCTAAAGTTTGTTCAAAATTTATTGATTATTCAAAGTCACTTTCTTGGTTTTATATAAACTAACAAGAGTTTCTTTTCCAAACTTATAAAATGCTTCGAATATTTTCGAATACATGTATGAAAATATGTATGCTTACATATTGATTATATTTATGTTTTTCGCGTTTAAGATAAACAATAGAATGGAACCAATGTTACAGGTTATGGTGAAGGGTTTCTTTTTTTCTTGATCAACCAATTGATCTTGGACAAACTATAGTTTATAATGCACGGGTGTATCTGAATATGAAATGTTTGAAGAACTGAATGCCTTTGCGCTGACGCGAATGAGTGTGACAATAGCACGCGAGGTGAATTATGTTAAGAGTTTTCATTCTGGCCTCCAAAAACCGAGCTGTACGATTTCAAGGGTGTTCAAGCGTTCGACCTGTATGGTCGCTTTGTTACTATACACTACGGATTCTAAAGATTCTCAGTAGACAGCTAACGATAGCGATAGACTGTGGTCCATCGACCAGAGATAATAACCGTTAAACGAAGTAAATTAACGATTAATAAAGCGGAAGAAGGTACATTGCATTTGCTCACCGGTTGTAATTATTTCCAACTACGAGACAAATGTAAATATTCGACGATTGATAATGTTTTTTTCAAGCCGTTCATTCGTATATCGTATGCACACAAATATATAAAGTTTGTGTTTTCATTGATATAATTGGGTCCTTCGAGGATTAGACCCGGCGATCAGAGAGCATTCATATGATGTATAAGACAGTACAACTTTCAAACGGGAGATAGTTCGAAGATAATTTCATTTCGCACAAAAAGAAATTTGTAAGAGATTCGTTTTTTCTTATGTCATTATTTTTTCATTTAATTTCCAATGTTATACTTTACTGCCAAACGCTAATAAAATCGTGATATTCGTTCAAACTATACCTGTTTATTTATTTCCAAATCACTGGAACTATTGTTCGTTACACGATCACTGACAGCCGACGAGTGATCGCTAGAAACAGCAGAACAATTAATAACGTTACCTCTATTCTGTTCACCACTCTGCTGTATTATCACATTTTCAGATGTTGTTATAAATTCATTGGTGTGATTACCATTGTCTAACATTTCCGTGTCTTCCGGTATTCGAGGTAAAGTTAAAAATCTCTCTCTAACCTTCAAATGATGCTCAATTCGTGTTGGTGTCTGAGACACAACTACCTTACTTTTCCTCAGTCGTTTAAGTATAGTAAACGGATGCAAACCTTCGTGTTTTGAATTTTCCGTATTTTTTAATCGACTTCTTATCACTAAACTTCTACGAGTATAATAAGGACGTTTGAAACCGTTTTTCGATAGTTCCTGCAACTGGTCGCTAACCGATCCTCTAATCAACAGGTAATTTTTTTTTTCCTCGTCAACGATTATTGAGTGTTTCATTTCATGCACGTGGCTGCACTGTTCGCTTACGGAAACGCGATATCCGCCGGAAATGCCATACTCGCCATCGTTGTGAGTATTCGTATTCGAGGGAAGCAAAATGCAATCTTCTTTCTGTGGTTTTATTTTTTTATTTCTGACATCGTTAGCTATCCATCGTTGTGTATGTCGGGTATTTTCTTCGCAAACGTTATTTGACAATTTATTTAAGTGTAGATTCGATAAAATGTCTTGGAAATTTGGTATATTATTCAGCAACGAGTTGAAAGAAACGAGCTGATTTTCGATTGTTGAATATATTGAAGAAACGATGTTACTTCCCATTTTCGATTTACGGTGGTGAGAGCTACTTTTATCGCAAACGATCTTGGTAGAGCTGCATTCAATCACTTTTCGATGGAATATATCTTCTGAGATATTGGTTGTTGTTGTTTCTGCTATCTTCGGATATGTATGCTTCAATGGTGGAAAACGTCTCAACCCATTTGCTATCTTCTCGTCTACGAATCATATGGATTATTTGTGCTTCGAATATTTTATATATGTATTACTTAAATAATTTCATATACTATGAGTCATATTATTCATATTGCGTATTATTTTTCTAATAATTTCTTTTTAGAGGTAAAAAGATATATATACCTTAAAAATTATAATGTAAGACAAAACTAGTCTAAATATAACTCATTAAATTTGTATGCATATTTTAAATTACTGAAATTTATACTTGACTGTTCTTATAATATAACTTATATGCGTATAATTGTTATAATTTATTCACCATTCTTGCGACAAATTTTTGGAAACATTTTATCCAAAAATGCGTTTCTTTGGATTTCATCGTCTATTTCAGTACCAGCGGGGACCATCGATAATTGTTTACGTTCTTGATTAACAGATGTCGTCGAAGACTTTTCTTCATTTGAAAGAAAATATGCACCATGCTCCTTAACGTTCTCTTTACCAATATTTCTTAAAGAGACATTTTGAATATTTCTTCTACATTTATCTTTCCTCTTTCCAACTGTATTCTCGTTAATATTGAATCTCCAAAAATTGTCATATTCAAGACGAGTCATCATGGATACAATTTGTAAATATTTCCCATTCTTATCTTGTTTTCGCGATTCACTGTCTACATGGCTAACCCCGTTTTCATTCGATACAAAATCACTTTTCTTTAGCTGTTCCTTTGACTTCGTCGGCTTCGCCTTAAAGGAGCTTTCGTACAAATCAGAAGAATTTCCAGGCATTTGGCTCGCTTCATTTGCACTTGGTTGATTCACCGTGACATCCTCGATGATTGGTTTCTCTTTTGACTTTCCAGTTCCATCAGGCGGAAATTTACCATCTCTGAACTCGGTGTCTTCTACGTTCCGCGTGATTTCGTTTCTTCTTATTAATATTTCACTAGGAGTTTTTGGTTCCTTTTTCGGCGTTTTTTCTAGCATCTTTGGTATTATGACGTATGCAGCTTCTTCGGTATTATCATCGTTTTCCGGCTCTTTAGAATTTTTACCATTTTGTTTTGCCTCTTTTTTAATAGGAATATTTGTATGTGGAGTTACTTCATCTTTTATAATTTCAGGTTCTTTCTTGATAGATGTGTTTTTATGATCAGTACTTATTCCGTTAAGGACACTTTCAGGTTCTATTTTAATGGCAATGTCCTTATAATCAGGTTCTTTCTTGATAGATATGTCTTTATAATCTTGCTCTTTCTTGATAGATATTTCTTTATGATCAGGTTCTTTCTTGATGGATATGTCCTTATGATCAGGTTCTTTCTTGATAGATATGTCTTTATAATCAGGTTCTTCCTTGATGGATATGTCTTTATGATCAGGCTCTTTCTTGATGGATATGTCTTTATGATCAGGTTCTTTCTTGACGGATATGTCTTTATGATCAGACTCTTTCTTGATGGATATGTCTTTATAATCTGGCTCCTTCTTGATGGATATGTCTTTATGATCAGTATCCACTCCGTTAAGAACACTTTCAGGTTCTATTGTAACAGGAGTGTCATTATCGATAGTTATCTTACTTTCTCTACTTTCAGGTTCATTCTTAATCGAGACGTATACAAAATCCGAAACCGTTTTAGTTTCTATACTCTTGGGTTTTACCTGCTTCGCAATATTTGCATCACTTTCATCATCGTCGCCGGCAATGGAGATCGTTTCCATAATTTTATTCTTTGCATCTGTTTTTTCATTATCCAGCACTTTTACGTCAGAATCGACCGGCTGTTCGACTTTCGGTTTTTTCTTTCTCACGCATACCTGCTCTTCGAAATCCTTCGTAGGAATCTCTCTAACATCCACGACAACATGTGATGCCAAATTCAACAGCGACACATCCTCCAAAGTATTTACGCTAGTTATTGTCACCTTTCCCTTCTCATCGATTTTTAATCGAAGTTTTTTTTTATCCCCATCAAGACTCTCCTCCGAAGAGCTATCTTCGCAGCTACAAGTATCCACGCTCGACTTAGATTCAACCGCTTTCTCTTTCAAACCGACAACAGCGCCCTCCCCTGTGCCCGTGTCTTTACTCGTCGACGTTCCATTTTCGGACGTACAGATGGCTTTAGCCTCTCCTTCCCGATGCATTGCACCTCGCTCAGGTTCGCGCGGTTTCAAGTAGAGCCGTCTAGGATTACGTATGCTCTGTTCGAACGGATCCGGTGAGTCCAACGTTCTTCCTTGCACGTATGGCTCGAACAGTCTCGTCTGAGCGAAGTCAAAGGTGCATCTGGCCTCGGAAAATTGCTGGACGATTGCAGATGAGAGAGTGGTGGTAGGTATCGGAGCACCTCTTCTCCTGTCGAATTCGATCTCCACTTGACGGATCTTCGCTTGGACGTTGTTTAGGCGCGACTCAGCGATCACTCTTTGAGAGTAGTATGGCGAGAAGTTCATGTTCACATGTTCGTCTGTCTCTTTCTGCCGCAGGGCGGTGAGCAGTTGTCGAAGCTCCTCGTTCGTTTTCATGGAGAGCACGGTTGGATCTATGGGGCCGCTGGTTTCCACCTGAAAACATCCGCAGCAGAATATATAATTGGAACAGAATGCAAATCACGCCACGGAATGGACGATGTTTTGATAATACTCGCAAACTCTTCTCGTTCAAAACTGCGATGGATAGGTAAATGATAGGATCGTGGATGGTTAGTGGTGAGATCAGTGGTATGGAACGTTTCACGATAAAAGGTTATGTTAATTTATGAACGAGACGAGAAAATTAGATTGTTTTTGTTCAACGTACTCGAAGAAATAAAGTTTGTATGAAGAATTAATGTAATAGAGGAGAATAAATGATGATTTAGTTCAAAATAATTTTGACATGACCTCTAGTTGACCTTAGGTGGTCTGGATATAGTCTCTAATCGAGCTTGAATTGTATGGACATGGCCTTGATTTCGAGTGGCATACACGGAACTCTAAATAATTGCAGAATCTTAATTACACTCGACTCTCAAAGGGTGGCCTTGGAATAATCAATTAACCTCGAATACATTTAACCTGGTGTTGAACTAAATTTTGCGCGGTCCCCAATTAATCTTGTACAACCATACAAGTTCTGAGTCAACCTCGTATAACAACAAAAAATAAAGGACGAGAAAATGTAATATAATAAAAGATGGCAAGTACAGTATTCGATCAAGGAGACTTAAAACAGCTTCGTTGCTTAACCCATTTCTCATCGACACGGAAGAATATAATTTAAACTTAACCCAAAACACCATCTCTATCCAAGAATCCTATCATTCAATCCTATCCATAGCTCATGATGAAATAATACTTTACCTCGAACCCGTATCCCTGACACTCCATCACTTTCTTGTTGATCAGGCTCTCGACCTGTGCCTTCAAGGTGTTCACTTTCAGTTGCAACAGTGTGATTAACGGAATAATGTTGGCCGGTGGATTAGTGGTCATATGAAGGTTAATTATCGCGTTCACTTGCTGGGCATTCCTCGACTCGACCAGCAACTGTGCCTTATTAAGTGCAGCGACAGACTTCTGAGCCTTGTCCATCGTATCCTCCATAGTACTGGTAATATTAGACCCAGGTATTTTCCTGAGGATCAAACGAGTGGCGGCGCAAGATATGATCCCTGGCAAGGACAGAAGTTGCGACGCCAACGCCTGAAGACTTATAGAAGCTGGACAGTTTCTCTTTGAACAAATAGTGTCGTCGCTGGTAGTTGTGCATTGATGTTCTTCCTCTTCGTGGATGTTGCAACAGCATCCGAGTGGATAGCCCTTCCTGTCCAAACTGTCCTGTCTTCTTTGACAGCACGAGCAACCACGAGGGCTGGCCTTAGCTTGGGTTTGAGGTCCAAATGGATCAAACATCGGCATGGGAATCGGATAGGGGTAGAACGAGGGTGTACAGTGGATTGACGCAGGCAGATTGACGTTTGTCGGCTGTCCTGTCTGCTGTGCTACGCCTCCTTGACTCGTTAGACCGGTTTGCTGATGACAACCGCCAGGCAGGATAAATATGGGAGCCGTGTTACTGACGCAGTTGCGAATCTGGTCGAGGACATTTTGAGGAAGAGCTCCGCAGTTTGGCTGTGTTTGGACGGTAGGTGATACGTTGGGGTACGTCTGAAACGTCGGTGGGTACGGGTTCCTTGGCGTTTCTATGTTGGGTATGTACTGATGATTCGCCACGAACACATCCGCTTGGTGGAGTTGGTAGTACGGTGGTTTGAATGGATCTATAAATTGAAATTAAAGGTAGAAAAATGTAAGATGTACCTTAAGATGTACTTCTTCGTGTTTAAGATGTACTTCTTTGGTTTTGTATATGTTAGTTTAGTATGTGAGTAGCTTGTGTTCGGAGTATAAACAGAAAAGTTGACACACATATTATGAAACACGGTAGCGTTCCGATAAATGCATTTTTGCCTTTGTAGTAGATGCAGTCATCTGTGCAATTTCTTGGAATAGTTGGCTCGAGCGAGTCTCCGTGTTATGTTTACATTATAATGCTGGGCTGATCGTATGACACATCGTCGACAATTCCTAAAATATCCACCTCCCCCATTAGCAGACGCGACGCAGTCTCAACGTGCGCTGCTTCGGGACACTACTATCTTTATGTATATTATACGTGTATTAAAATTTTTTAATAGTATATTCTCTTACCTGAAGGATTTTTATACAATTTCTAAATGGAAAGAAATTGTACTAGAAAATTTTATTATTGATGAAATAAAAATTGTAGAGTATTTATTTTTAATTATTTTGTCAAGATTGTTAGCAGTCCGAGACGCTGAAATTATGGTGGAATGCATAGAGATATGTTGCCTGTAAAAATATTAAAAATAATTACATTCTTGTTTAAGAAAAGGTATTCATACAACAGGTGGATTAAAGTTTGTACCTATGACAAGACTATAAATTGAAAGTACATAAAATAAAATTCCTTTTAAAGGGCTTTATTTGGAAAAAGAGAAAATCGATTCTGGAATGTGCTGTATCGTAATTTTCACGGCAGAATTGTATTATGGTAAACTCGAGCACGCTCGACAAACTTCTAGTTCGTTTTTACTTTAATACGAAATTTCACGGTAAATTTTTATTGCATATTCAATTTTCAACTCGCATTATATGCGAAAAGTAGATTAATTATTTAAAGCAGACCAACGAGGGAATAAACGAAAAGAAAATTTCGTATAGGTAAAATCATTTAAATTATATTCGTACATTTTTTACGTGTATATATTTATAAAGTATAGGTTCGATGATTGGATATACTGTGCAGAAGTAGATTGAATAGATAAATATGAAGTTCCTTTATTCGAAGCATCGTTTCTGAGAAAATCGACTTTGAAAGTATGAATATCGAATGAGAACTTTTCATGGTTTTATCTATGAGATTATGCGACACTGAAATTGTACCTTGAAGATATCGAAAGTTTTGAAAGAACGAAACAAAATATTATTGTTTTTGTATATTACGAACAATATTACCGACAAAGATTCGGGAATTTTATTCTTTCAAAAATACTTGGATAAAGAATTTTGTGTTACTTTAAAATTATTCCATGTTTGTTTGTACCGCCATTTTGGACGTACTCTGTATGTCGAATATTTAATAACAGCCAGTGTCAATTACTATAGATTGTCAGTAAGTATTTACAGAAAATAAAATATAGTACAAATTTACCTGTGTAAACGACACCGGATAAATATAAAAAAAAATCATTTTTATTGCCTTTTGATTTCTATGTCGTGCAGTGGTTAAAAAGAAATACTTTAATATGGCGTTTTAACGCGTTGAAAATAAATCCACTTGGTTTAAAAATTCAAATTTCAAACAAGGAACCAATTAACACTCCGTTTTTAAGAACGAAATCCCGTATTAAAATGTGGACTGTTTCGCTAATACACCACGGATCGATACGTTAAAAAATGCGAAATTTATATCGCTAAATCGGAATGAAAAAGTTTTGTTAACTCCTCACAGCGTTTTGTTAGACTTATTCCAGTCAACAGCGATCCGCGATCTGGAGAGCAATCGATATCGTAGCTCCATCTATGATCGATACGTACGTAACAACTAATAACTTTTGCAACGCTCGCGAGTACCTTGTGCATTTGTCGGATGAACAATGGACGGAGTGGTTTGCATTTGTTGCGTGACCATTTGTGGTTGTTGAAATGGCTGAAAATTCTGGCTCGTCTGCACCGGTACATTTTGTCTCGGCATGATCGACGACACCAATGGCACGTTGTAAGGAAAGTTGATCATCGGGAAGATAGGTTAAGTAGTGCCTTTTCCGTGAGTTTGCGTGACTGTGTTTACAATTGCTTCGTGTTGGCGAACGGCACGTTAAATTCAGTGCTGTGCCGCGGGTTTCGTGGCGATCCTGTCACATGGAATTTTGAATTACGGAGGCCAGAAGGGATTGTCGGATTAGGTATTGGTTCAACGGGTGATGGTTAGACTATTGGTGAATTCCACTTTGTCGAAACATGAAGTTGTAGCGATACAGCGAAATAATTGTTCGATTGGTTGCGCGTGGTTTGAATTGTTTTGTGGAGATAATTTATTACATGTCTCTACATAGCGAATAATTTATATTGTTCTTTAAGCAAGATATGAGAGGAAGATTTTGATACTTTTTTTTAAAATTTAAATTACGTATTGTAATTAGAAATTTTCTATATTGTACGCAACATTAAATCCTTCCCGTTTTCTGTATGTTAATTCAACTTTTAAACTAAAGTGATTAAATCTCCCATACTTTTAGAATCTTGTTAAAATCTGAAATAGTTTTGAGAAGGCATGATTTCTTAATTAAATCTTTAAAAAATTCAAGATAAATTTAAAATCCTGTTTATATTCGAGACCTCGCGTCGTGAAATCTTTTTATTTAAAAAAAAGACAGAGATAAAGGAAAGTAGAAATTAAAATTTTAAATGTTATTGGTTTTTAAACTTTTCGTATCAAGACATGCACGCTTTATTTCGATGGAATTATGAAACGAAGTCATCCTAAATTTGCAATAATTTCAAGTATTTGCAAGAATCAGCTCGCGAATTGTGAATCGTGTAAAAGTTCAAACAGTTTCATCTGGTATTAAAATGAGCGACCGGTAAAACTTTTAAAAAGACAAAGGACGAACTCCGTTTAGTTCGGAATTTACAAAAGTAATCACGTTAGAATTAAAATCACTTGCCTGAGCTTTTTCGCAGCGCCGTTACCCTGCAAGGGCCCTGTAAAATTCAACGAATCGTCCCTTGGAAGATTTCCTTATTATTATAATTACCGTATTCCCATCTCTCGCTATCTGATTTTCCATCTTTGCTTGCAGCAGCCTGCTAATATCGACCATGCTGGTTTAGTCGAATTAATTGACGTAACGCCCTCTGTGATTCGTTTGATATAAACCTCGAAGTAAACAAATTCGAATGAGGTTATGAATTATTTAATGGTATTTATAATGACATGAATATTTTTATAAGTTTTTATGTATTAGGTGGTCCCATAAGTTCGTTCTGCGGTGATATTTACATTCTACGTCGCATTTTATAAACTATATCGATAATTAACGTCTTTGTCAATGAAATAAGAAGAAGTCATAGAACGAAATAAATTTTTTTTTAATATTTAAAGGTTTATTCGACGTATAATTTTAAATGGTAAAAGTAAAAATCGGCACGAATTTATGAGACGACCTAATATTAATTTGAATTTACTTTTGTAATCGATCATTTATTTTGAGTAGGTTAAAATGTTAATTCCTTACATTCGAACATTCTACAGTTAACATTTCCATTTAACTTTCCTAATTCCTAACTTTGAATTAAACGTCGGAGTAATTTAAATAATGAAATAATTTCTAACTAAGTGTAGAACAAGAGACGTTTTACTATGCATAATTATTATGTTCGCTATTTATAGGCTTGATCTTTTTAAAGGCTTGATCTTTTTAAAGGCTCTTCTTAAATTGATATAATTACACCAATTAATGTCATTTTTTAAATCAGTTCTTTAAAATTCGTCTATCATAAGAGAATTTATTCTAATTTACCGATATCGTAAATCGGAACAATGTTTTAGATCGTATATTATTTAATTATTTATTTAATTAGTTTTAGCTTCTGCATTTTACAAAAATTTATTCTATTTTAATCTGTCAACAGTTTATCTTGAGTGAGGACTTACAGCATGAAGTATCAAATAAGAAATACAACCTAAGGAAATTCAGGAAATTCAGAACTGTTTATTCTGATATAGATATATCATTCTGTTATTAATTCATTATTCCACTTCAAATTTGGCATGACATAGAGTTCCAATTTTACATATTAAATGATCCAAATACATAATACACTTATTAAAAAATGGTATGTATAATATAAAATACTTTAAAATCCATAGAAGATATACACTATGTTCATCACGCTTCACAACTTTTTTAGATTGTCAAAGGATCAAAAATTTATCCATACATAACGGATCGGAATCACTTGGTGCACACTTTCGCGTCAGCTGGTTGCAAACATGCTGTTCATGCGTTGAGTTTAGTGAAACTACGCGCAAAGTCTTAGACGGTCTCCAGCCGTCGTCGAGCATCGCCGAGTAAGCTAGTTTGTGACGTCATTAGAAGATAAGAGCTTCATTATCTCGCGAGGTTCATTGGCACGCGTAACGATTTCCTACGATACTTCCAGCTGGCTACTTGTGACCGACTCGTCGCGACGCGTGCGTCAACCTTCGGAGGTTAATCGACAAACGACACTTTATCACGATCGTTTTGACACCCGTCCCGTATCTATAACCCTTCAGAGATAGTCAAGAATCTCTTGTGTCATCGATCGGAGTTAACATCGTTGTACCCGTCGTGGTGATCATCATTTCAGAAGGAAAGTCTCGAGGAACGAGTATTTCTACCATACATGGTAATCATATCCAGTCTTGTAAGCTGAATCATCGACGTCGAACCAGCGAATTGACGAAAAGATATCGAAGATTATTTGTTGCACGTGCTTCAAGATTTCCTTGTCAGTGACGTTGTTCGAAGAAAGTTATCAAATCGTTCCAATTTCATAGAGATAACGGAGGCAGTTATAGCGAATCGTTTCAACATCGGTGGTGTACTCTATCTTGCTAGTTGTACAATAAGCGTGGCGAAAACGGCTTGCCGCCATTATCGTTCACTTACTCGCCCGGCACGACGTTTGAACTTCAAACGAAGTTCGATAACAATTGGCCCGCGATCTGGTAGCGATATTCCATGACTATGAAGTCCCGTGAGGCCTGGGAGCGAAGCAGTAGCTTCATCGAGCACGAACTGCTTCCGGAAATGGTGCAGGATCGTTGTTTCTGTGAGCCGAATTCCAGAGAATTCGTCGAGTTGGACTCGGCTACTATTCGTCTCGACGAGCTTAGCTCAAGCAGCGAGATTTATCGTGTCACACTGGTGGTCAAGTTTTCCGGCGAACCACGCAGCTTCCCCCTGGTGCTGAAATTGTTACCCAAGGAGGGGTGTGAGCACGTGAGTCCAACGGCATTTGATGCGTTCCAGAATGAGGAAATGTTCTACTCGAAGATGATATCTAAGTATGGCACAGATTTGGTTCCCAAATGTTATCTATCTGATCTGGGTCGTTATGGAAGACCAGTGATAGTCTTGGAAGATCTCGAGGAAGCTGGTTATATGCAGGTGGGTGGTGAACTGGACGAGGATCATTTGAAGTTGTGCGTACAGGTTTTGGCCAAATTTCACGCCAGGGGATTGAAACTGAGAGCGACTGAACCACAAATTTTCAGAGAAATTGAGGCGAAACTCATCGAAATTGCACTTACCGAAGAAACTATACAGCACTATGAGAAGAAATCGACTAGGTAATTGATTCTTTTTCTTTAGTGTGGAGATACAGAATTGTTTATTATGAAACATACAAAATTGTGAGATAGAGATTTTAGGTCTACTATTATCCCAAACTTTGGATGTGCTCATGAGAAGATATTCTTGGCGTTAGATTCGTTGTTAAAGGAACTACATTTACGATAAGGATGATGGACAAGATATTTCATACATTGAAGTTTCTTTAAAGATATACATATTCCTCCTTATTCGGCTTAGAAATAGGAGTGTATAGCTGAAAATCGTGGGTAATGTTAAAAAGGGGCCTAACAGAGAAGTAATTTTCTTTATATTAATTCTGTAGTTTCTACTGTCTTCTTATCTTAATCATTTATCTAAATTCTTTTGCCGTGCTAGGGACCGCCAGGAAACATAAATAACAGAATAAGGAGAAAGGTTGAGAGAAAAGGGAACGTATAACGATGAACCTTGCTAATTCTTGCTAAGTATTAGTAATTTCTGTTAGTAATTCCATTTAAGGGTTAAATAAACATCGTTCCATTTCCCCCTGCTGATCCACCGAGTAAAATTAGTGTCACGACAGAGGATTAACATGGCTGGATTTAATAAACTCTGAAATCATGTAATAAAAGGTGCGAGAATTATCGAGCCTGTTAGGATCTCGTTGTTGGACGACATTTACCCCTGGTGTCCGGTAATATTGACGTTATCGATGTCAGTAGCAATGGCATAGCAACTTCCGCATGAGCGCAATAATCGGTACACAATTGGAGCGGACAGAGTCCAAAATTGATTGAGTTTTGAGTATCAACAGATTGACGCGAATCAATTAGTTGCCAGTTTGTTAGAAAATTGAACAGGGAAACTCTCTGCATGAGAGGTACAATAGTTTTTGTTAATAAGAAGTTTACGTTTAATGATATTAAATAATACTCTTTGCAAATTTTTTTTATGCTTCCCATTGTTGATTTTATGTTGATGAAATATTGTTAAATGTAAGTTGTTTGTTAGGATATTTAATACGATTAACTGTTTCTAAATTCTAATGTTCCAGGGGTTACTAGATTCTAATCTGTCTCTGGAAGTTTTTTCTGAACTCTTTCTCCGAACCATGCATCTAGATTCTCGCTAGAAACTTTCTTTTCGAGCACTGTTCCTCACAGTTCTCACTCACTATGTACCGTGCACTTTATGTACGTGTACACATTCGTAGATAGGTCAGTGTGCTCTTCGAACGTACCATGTGTGCGTTGTGGAAGCACGAGTTGCCTTGTGGAGAAGTTCTAGAGGTATATTAATAAATGATAACGTGGTTCCAAAAGTAGTCGCTTTTGTTACAAATTTAAATTGTCACGTATTCCTCCTTAAATAAAGGTGACTCTGAAGTAATCAATACTATAACTTTAACATATCGGACAGGTATTATTGTTTTCATTATTTATAAATACTATAGGAGTCGAATAGTTAATCAGCCTGAGTTAGTGCATCGAATAACCTTTATCCAAAGGGCACCTATCACGATTAATAATTCCACACTAGTATTCTCCATGTTCGATTTCTCAAAATAGTCTCTTTAACTGTGACATAAATAACTGATTAAACTATTCGCATATGCTAATTGCAGAATGTTGAACATCCTCGAATTGATGCCAAACTCGGACTTTACAAAGAAGATAAAACAAAGGTTAAACAATAGTCCAATGGAAATGGTGAAAGGCATTGCCACGGAGGTGAATGACGTTTCCACAATATGCCACGGTCATTTTTCACACGATAATCTGCTGTTCAAATACCAGAACGGGAAACCGATTGACGCGAAGGTGATCGACTGGCAAACAATGAGATACTGTTCGCCGGCTGTCGATCTGGGGCCCATTCTACTGTATAACGTGACGCATGAAAATGGGCCGTTGAAGGTGCAGGAAATTTTGACGCTCTACATCGACACTGTTCGATCTGAATACCCAGAGGTATCCAAGGAACATTTGAGAAAGGACATCGTGGACAAGTTTCTCTCTGTCTGCATCATTTTGTCGTTTCTCGACCATATCACGGATGGTGAACTTACACGAGTTTTGTTATTGTTAGAACAACTGGATGACTTCGATTAAATGAAACATTCTGTTGTTTTATCTTCAGATGAGTCGTACCGTGATAAGGTTGCATGCATGTTTTACCCATTTGTTTCGTTACGAGTTGATGTATCATTCCAAGAAATGTATTTTTGTAGAGGAAGTTAAAACATATTTTTGATTAATTTTGGATGATGTCGATACGATGATATATATTTTGAAATATAGAATCTATTATCAATGATTTCCAGCAAATGGGGCTATTCGTAATTTTAGATTATAAGAATGCTATAACTGAGATATGTGTTTCGTATTATCAGTATATGAATCATTTCTGATTATGATAATTCTTAGATATCGATCAACCTGTATCCATAAGATTATTAATTTCTACTATTGATCTCATAATGTATTATAATTTCTCAAACAACAATCATTAAAATTGAGTTTGGGCTTCATGAATTTATATTTCTTATATATCGTCTTTATTATTTCTTTATTATTTTCTTGTCACTTATGATGAAAAGAATATGATCGATTTTAAATATACATGTAAGTTTTTGGTTATCAATTTCACGATAACAATATACAAGCATGAGAAAAATATCAGCACAATTATGTCATGATAATGTACTTTACCAATGATATACCAATTACAAATTCTTTTTATTTTCCAAGGAAAGTAAGGGTTTTATTATTCCGAATGTAAACCAAGTAATAATATATTACAATGATACGATGATATTAGGAATTATTTTATCAAAGATTCTATATTTACGATATTATCTTTTATTTTCTACAGCAGTAATGCTAGAAAAATACCATAGCCATAGATTTTGGCTATTTTACACGATTCAATTGAGGTCTCTGGTATGGCATCCATTATCTCTAGCTGTTTTGATAATGTACAAATGCATTCGAGCTATTGAATTTGATTTTTCAACGCGTGTGACCGAACAAAGCTTTGATTTCCTCTTTTTATCGATGCAGCAAGATTAAAATGTAGATCACAGGAGTTGCTCTCTGTTTCTCTCTTACACTCATTCCCTCTATGCGCACTCCATCTGCACGCAGCTGTTACAACACAGGGAACTGTATCGGCGTTGTTCTGTGAAATGTAACATTACTTTCGTTCCGAATAATGTTGCGGATGAAAAATGTACTTCGACCTCGCTCTGTTTCGGACACGGATTTATGTACATACACCACGTACCACGTTTACCACATTCGTTATCCAGGATCAAACGTTTTGTTTCCTCTTTCCTTCTCTATCATGCGTCGTTTCAAACTTATGCTCAGGTATTACAATCGACATCGATAGTTTACGATCGCAATCGACGTAGAATTTCGACCTAACGATGTTACAATGCAATCAATTAGTATAGGTTATCTGTATTCCGTTGCTTATTAGATCCAAACGCAATACTTACGTTCATACTTCTAATTCTACGTATCTTGAATCACTTTTATCTACTCTTCAACGGATTCTTCTGTTGGTGGTGATGATGGTGGTGCAGCCTCAGTTGATGGTGGTGGTGGTACAGCTTCAGTTGGTGGTGGTGGTGGTACAGCTTCAGTTGGTGGTGGTGGTGGTACAGCTTCAGTTGGTGGTGGTGGTGGTACAACCTTAGTTGGTAGTGGTGGTGGTACAACGTCAGCTGATGGTGGTGGTGGAGGAGGTGGTGGTCGTGGTGATGGTTGGGCTTGTTCCCTTAGCGATCTACTGATATATCGTATACGTGGACCAGAGGAACACATATAGTAGACGATGACCACAATGAGAAGCAAAATAAAGGTGGAGATCATCATGCGGCGAAAACCGCATCTGCTTCTCATCGTGGCCTTTAGGAGAGGTTTGCATGACGGCAGAAGGTCCTTCGCCGAAATGTAGCATTCTAAGGTCTGCTGGGACGACGGGACGGAGCCATTGCAGTCGCAAACTGCCCCCACTGCGGGCAGACCCATTCACGTTTTTGGAATTTTGACGGTTCTGATGCCAGGATAGGAACTGTTTAATTGTGCACGCTGGATTTCGATTGCGGTCGACGACGGAAGTTGATCGTCTGATTTTATCCGTTTGTTGGCTTTCGTTTTATGCATCCAGTGTACAAGGTGCTCTCGAAATAACTGAGAGATATTCTGAACATTTCTTTCGAATTATGGTTTGGTGATTTTCTGTATGTAATTAAAGATACTTTTATTAGATCATTTTTTATTTGAGGTATAATATAGCAAAATTAATACCGTATAATTTACCGTGTCGAACGTAAAATAACATAATTGTATCAATTAGTTGCTTTAATCTTTTCCCTCTTCTCGATTCTTTATTCTTATAATTTTTTACCTCGACAAATTCAAGTTGAGGATATCAATTGTAATTCTTCGAGACACAGACTTGATGTATCTGTCTCAGATACAGTGTTTAAATTTCTTTGCGAAGTAATTTGAAGTTTGCTATATCCATTGCCATCGATAAAAATGTCGACAGATTGTAAGATATAACAAAGATAAAGCGAATATGAAAATGAAGTAACTGCGAAACGAAACGCAAGAGGGCAGTGTTATTGACTCTCTGTTTTAGAAGATAACATTGGAAGTCATTGTATCGTACTTTTCATCGTGGCGAAACGATTCTCCCGTTTCGACGATATAGTGGGGAGACGAACACACGGTTTAGAACTAAGGCACGATATGGCACAGCCCACTTATTATTAAATCCACGTTTGCACGAAAACGTGATGCAGTTAAGCAAATTGTTTTGCCACACCACGCTAATTAATGGTTTACGACACTTTATAAATACCGTAATTTTGATAACCACTTTGTTCGTTCCCGAAACTCTAAGCAGAGTCTAATAATTCTGGAAATTATTGCGCCAACACACCGAACAGACAGATTTCAAGATAAAATGATGCTGAACAAATTATGTCGATTAAAGCATTGTTTTACGAAGTGTCTCATTATTTCTTGCAATCGGGTTACGAATGCTTAATATTCCTTGGCGAGGGGTAAGGATGAGAATCATCTCGAATTAAATTTCGTCAAAGACTAAATTTGTTGCTGCAGGTATTTCAGATGTTATTCAGAGTTTGAACACGTGTAATATAACTTTGAAGTGGTCTGTATTCTTACGTAATATAACTTTTTCCGAATCCTAACCAATTCTACATTCAACTATGTTTTCAGGTCTTTGTGCATGGAACAAGCTGATTTATCTTACAATCTTTTCGTTGAAATTCGTATGGCGGAAACTCGTCGATGTTAAACGGAGTAGAAAATAAAGTTTTATACGAGTTACGACGTTTAAAGAATCCCAGAACAAATGTAGCTCATTAATCGAATTCGCTATGTGCCAAATTGGACGGTATTGAAATATTATTACATTCTGTAGCCAACGAATTTCGAGATTTCTTTTTCAGCAAAGTGAAATTTCATTTTCCACGTGTATTACGTTCTGTTGTACGAGTTTCTGGCTCCGATGACTGCAATTCCTTTTTCCCTCGCTTTGACGACGAGGACGGAACGTTGATCTCCGTCGACGCTGGTCGCCACTATCGACGTTACAAGGAGACGAATGACGAGAGACAAGACCTATATTTTACGGTATCTGGAATTCAGAGGATAGCAGCTAGAGCCCGGAATCGTTTGCGGTCGACCCGAATGGAGTCAGAACTTCTGGATTATGAACATAGTTGACGACTCTCTTGCTGCTTCCGGCTTTAACATTTACCTAATTCCATGAAGTGACTCAGATATTTGTTACTGGTTGATCGCGATGCAAACAACTACGGCCATCTATTGGCCGTGTATCGTTGCCGGAAATTTGCCTCGCGACACTCATCCGTGATTCAGTTCTATAGCGTAAAGAATAAAATAAAGGAAAACAAGCAGTCGGTAAAGATGAGTCACTTTTTATTTGAGTTTTTGGTATGGTATTTATAAACATACCCAGAAGGAATAAATTTGAATATTATTTAGTCGTTGAAAGCAGGTTCAAGGAGGGTTTTTCCTCCCTTATGAAATAAAATGAGTTGATAGTACATAATTTAAGTTCTTCGAGTATTTGAAATTGTTTTATTCGGTTACCAAAAGTATTACAATTGTAAGTAAATTAGTAATTTATTGAAGCTTAGATTACTTATAATTTAAAAATGAATATATAGCAGAAATTGCAGGATTCGTTTAGAATATCTATCCAGCTGAAGAATAGCCTGTTCGATTTATTTTTTTCCAATTTATTGCGTTCCAAAGACTTCCACTGTCAAATCTCGTAGTCAGGTGCCAATGGTTCAGAAAAACAAGTCAGGAAGAGTTGTACTTGCAACATTGAATACTTAATACGGTCCTAGTTTCGCCAGGGCTGTAACTCATTTCCTTCAAAATCGTATTAACCCTCTTGTCTTTCATCTAGTCCCTTACTTCGTTAAGTTTATTTCCATTTCAAGTTGCTCGGAACAATTGTCTCGTCATTCGATCAAAACTATCGTACAACATCAATTTCCCTCTCTCGATGCGCGTGCCAAAAACTAATTCCAAACCAATATTATCAAAAAGTAACGATTCCTTGATATATCAATCCCCATTATTTCAGGAGTTTCGAGCGGTTTCCAAAAACTTTTCCCCATTCTATAAACCGTTCTAGCAGTTACTAAATATAGGTGTTTCAACGAAACTTTTTAACACGAATAGAGAACGTTCATAGTTCAGAACATGCTTTACGCGGCCGCGATTCCGTTTAACGTGCATTATCCATGAAACACGAAAAACATTTCACGGACGGCTACCAACTGTGCGCTTCCTGTGCGCTCGACTATTTTTATAACTTACCGTTTTAAAGTTCTTTGGGAAAGTAGCGTACAACACGCGGTGAAAATAATTTTCGTCTGGTAGGTTGGCCGACAGTGACGTTAGGTGACTGGACCACCGAACGAGTTTAACGCTAACTCTTCTTTGTTTTTCCGCCGAGTGGTCCGCGTGAAACGGAAATCGCCAAGGATGAACGTGCACTCTGAAAGAGAGGAGCGTACATTAATTACCAAATGCATTACGATGTCTCGACTGAAGTGTAATGTCTTTCATTACAATACGAAAATTAAATTTGTAATATAAAAATTTCAGGTGAATAAAAATTTATTTTATCTATATTAATTTCTAAAAATTACACCTTCGAATTTTATCTTGATTTATTTCTGTACATATAATAATTAGATTATAAAAAATTGTATTTATATTCTTTCCCTATACGGTTAAGCTTACATTGTAAATCTAATGGAGAATTCTGTTATGCTTCAGATTAAAACTCTTGTTTGAATTCGCTTGCGAAACCTTGCAGATAACCGAAAAGTATGAAACTTTTTTCAAAAGAATTGTAAACTAACTTAGTAGAAACGATTATAAAAGCTTGAAATTTACAAAATGGTTTCCAAGAATTAGGAATATGTGCACTGTCCTGATAAAGTATGCCCGTATATGGTATATGTAAGCATATATAATACGGATACTTGCAGATATGCACCATCCAAGAAACGTTCAAAAAGTTCTTCACTGAATATTTTATATCCCTTTACGAACATGAAGCGTTTCCAGATTACCTTCGAGAGAGAAATTGCAGGTCGCATTTAAAAATAAATTAGTTCCCGAATTGTTACCGTCTTTGATGTTACAACTTTTATGATATCATCCAACTTTTAATCTTCAATTATTTATAGACCCAGTAGTTTGTATTTGAAAATTTAATCCACTTAAATTTCCATACTCCTTGAGCATTCAGATTGAAAACGAAGTTCAATCACCATTAGTAGGTATCAATAAAATCACGAAGTTATAAAGTATTCTGTATTATTTCATACGTGGTATCGAAATAAAAGTTATCTTCGTTAGCCTGCAAAATGGAAGGAATAAAATATTAAAATGCATAAATATTTCGAGCCGCTAGAGGCGAACAGCAAGAACGTCACATCATCAACATGCTTTCAGAAAGGAACGTGACCAAAGCATTTATAAAATCTTACGCGTTTCTCACCCAGCCGCTAAATTTCCCGCGTGTATTGCAACGCCGCGCATCGTCTGAGATTTTTCTCCGCCGAATGTACGAGCATTCCATTCCATAGATTTTTCCAACCCACACCACTAGAATACGTCGAATATTTTTTCCGAACATACATTGGAATCCTTTGAAACCCGCAGAAGGATCCATAGATTACACGTACTCGTACTCTTTCCTTTTCAATTTCCACCGCGTGCTTCGCTCCGACATAAAACCATTTTCGTCCTTTAAAATTATCACTGTTCGTCATTACGTAGTAAATCGTGTCGCTGGAACTATCAGCGACGACGCACCAGCCGTAAAATTCCTATTTTCAACAGAAAATTTAAATGTTAAGACTCGCATAATGTCAAATTGAAAAATTCAGTATCGGTAAAGCTTTCAATATCTAAGCAGTGGTACTTAATAATACTTATCGAAATGTTTATCGTCATATTATCGTAATCCATCTGACCTATATTTGCAGTTTGATCAACGGTGGTATCATTGGCAACAGATTAATGAATGTTTATCGAAGAATCTCTGATAAATTGGAAATTATTAGGTAACTAAAAAACAAACACAAGATTAAGACGTGTGTATAAAGACTCAGGCGTGGAACTAAATATAAGTATGAAAGGAAAGCTTACATTTCGGGTTACCTCTAAGCTATACAAGCAAAATGGACGTCTATGAAGTTAAAGCTATAGTAGACGTCCTATTTAGGCCACTGAAGTAGATAAAGAGGTCCGTACATGTAGAAGGTTGGACCTCGATAGTTAAAGTCACCTACAAATTTTTTACATAGCTTTCACGAGATTTATCCTAGATTTACCCCACAATTTTGATTTACCCTAATGGTTTCACTTAATTCAGAGTAGTTATTTAAAGTACGTATCCAAAAGTTTCTCCGCTACTTAGTATAAGATCCATACTCGTTCTAAGGTTTCTACGAACTCTAGAATCCATATCCAATCAAGAGTCCTTACTTAAAGATTCGTGCTCCCTGAAATTCTCTACCAACTTGGAGCCCCATCCAATTTAAGGCCTCTACTCATTCAAAGGTTCCTACCTACTTTAAGATCCTTACCCAATCAAGGGTTTCTACCTATCCAATATCCTCTAGTCGTATCACCAAGTTTCTATATGCCAGAACACCTCATTCTATCAAAGGTTCCCTGCAAAATTTTATCGAAATTTATAGCTCCATAAATAATAGGATATTTACCTTTAATGTACGCTTGTGGTTTGCTCGATGAGACTTACAATCATTAACCAATTAAATAACAATACAATATCGATGGACATTATAATCTAGTTGCTGGTTTAGGGGTATAGTTCCCGTATAACTGCCTTTCTGTGTCCCAATTTCCTAAATTGCTTGATCGATATTTTGCGCTGTAAAGTATCGTAGAATGGGAGTAGAACTTCACGACGAACGGTCTATATATTTTTGTAACCATTATATAAAGGACACGAATATAAATCAGCTTTTTCATATCCTTACCGATATTAATATAACCGCAGTCCCTCTGCTTCTTTCCAAGAATCAACCGTATCTTTCACTTTTTTTGCGACTGCATAGCCCAGCTCTGGTCTGTCCTTACGTGACCATAGTCACCAGTAATCCGCACGATTAATCTCCTCTTGGTCAAGATTCTTTTTCTGAATCCTCTTATCTTAGATTACCCAGGGTATATTTTCCGCGTTCTTTATAGCTCACGGAATAATGCAAGTCTGTATTATCTCCCTGAGGAGGTGGTGGGGGACAGGTACAAGAGAAGAAGAGAAAGAGGATAGTTTTTACCATCTTCTTCATCGTGTCAGAGTAGTATCGCCGTGTTATTGCACTTTTTAACCCTGGATTCATAGACACACCTCTCTCATATACCATCAACTAAAAGAGTCAGCATGTATATGGAACATCGCGGTAGTTTGTTCCTTGAATGCTCAGATTGATTTTTTCAACTTTTTTTTTCATGTTTAAATTGTCAATAAAAGTTGTTTCTAACAAATATTTGTAGATCTTTATTAATATCTCCAGTAAAACTTAAATTAGGTGACCTTAAAAGTAAGGTGTATCGGAGACATATGTTTACGAACAATGTAACCGTAAATATAATTTATGAATCTAGGGTTAAAATAGCCCCTCTTCCAAGTATAGAGGCACGAGCATTTCGTGCGCTAATATCACTAGACCGCCAACAATCATATCGTAAGTACTTTCACTGAACGAAACAGACTTCAGCTCGCTCAACAGCTCACCACACGTCCAATGAACTTTATGCGTTGCTCGGTTTTATAACATGGATTAGCGCATAATCGATCGTTGCTGTTGAGTTTGCGACTAAGTGTTACTGTTCGAAGGTAAATCGAACGAGATAATCTGAACAGAAGCGATCAATGATCCAGATCTTACAAAATGTACCTGTAACAAAATTTGCGAATTACAAGTTTAGAATAATACGATAAAGGAAAGAAAAGTATACGTATATATCGATATCAACCCTCTATGGATCGAATTTTTGTTTTAACTCCCTAAAAATTGTGGGAACGAAAAATCAGAAATTATAAACCTATATATGCAAATGAAAACAAATTTTTGCGTTTAAACAATTTTATTGCGATATATTCAATATAGTGTATATTCAATATAGTGATTCAGTATCATCGAAAATAGTAACAAATTGAAAATTGAAATGCTAACAAATAGGTTGTTATTGATATACTAACCCAGAGTTATTACGTCCACTATTTTTAGTTTGGTAATCACTGACAAAACCACAAATAATATCAATTGGATCAAATGGTTTCGCGTAGTTTTACTGCCGATAGTTTGTACAGCGTTTATTTTGTTATTTCAGGTTGATGAGCCTAGCAATGGTCATGAATACTAGTATTGGTTGTGTTGACAACGTCATAGAGTTAAGACTTATGCGCCATCGTGTGAGAAAAGCTATAATTATTTTGTAAAATGTCGATAAATTAAAATGTGACCTGAAAGTTACACGGGCCCATAGACGGTTAAAATCGGGGAATGTATTTGTTCAGTTACTTACCATTTGTTCAGTACTCACATTTCGATTCTCATAAAATCGAAGTAAATGAATTTGGATTCGGACAATGTCGCAGGTTGGAAAGAATTCTCGCAACGGCGAGAAATGAAATTTCATTCACTTGGTAGTCGGAATCCCTTGCGAGCGCCGCTCTCGAAACAGAAGATACGCTTTGTCGAAGGCTTAACTTTGGTTTACACGTTGGAGCGGACGTGTTTCGTCGCTGTAACAAAGGAACGATGGGCTTTACAAAAGTCTTCGGAAGAACGAATGGTCGTGGTCGGTAAAACTTATTTCTTGAAATCGACAGAGCGCTGCTGGTATTTTTCTAATCGATCTCGAATCGTATCGACTGAAATCAAGTTCGATTAAAAGCCGGAAAGAGGTTAGGAAGATTCGTGCAAATTTTTATCATTGTTCGCGACAATTTTCGCAAAAACCACGAAACTACCGACGACGTAACGGGAAAATAAAAAGGCAGGGAACGGGCACAATTAAAAGACGATTACGAAATTTCGTGGATCCAGCCACGGTTTACTTTGGGGCCACGCGAAATCTGACAAGTGTGCGGCGAATTTTAATCGCGCCACCCAGAGGAATCACGCCGAAACCGGCTTTCGTATTCCATGCAGGGCTTAATCGATAAATTATCGAGAGATTCATGAAACCCCAGGCGGTTTTTCAATTCGCGTAATTCACCGATTGCTGCGACGGCACCGTCGATAGAATACATAAAAATCGCGTTGCAGCCGCATCGCGAACAATACAAAGCGCGTTTGCTTTGCGTTTAACGCGTGCACGCAACGCGGATGAAATATCGGGAATTTAAATCCTGCAATCGGGATGCTTATTCGGTTTGACGAGCATTCACTGGCAACGACCGATTGTGAAGGCCGTAACGGGTAATCAGTTCTTTGATACTTAACGTATAATTAATTTCTGATCCTCCGATGTCCTGTTTTTATTTTCTACTTCATAGTTTACACTACAGATATTACAGATATTAAATAGTTTACTAGTACAGATATTAAATATAAGAAACACTTTATAGAGAATAATAACTTGTTTTCTTTTTGATTGTATTACTATTTATCGAGTTTGAAAAATCACTGTACAAAATGCGTGGCAAATTCAGGTGACAGCAGCTTCAGATTGTTATCGACAATTCTCTATTACCATAGAATCACGGACGAGATGTAATATGGATCTATCAGTTCACGTAAATTTGTGTCACACGGTTCGATAACTACTGGTGTCACTTCCAATGTTACCGATTTAGCATAGAGTAAGATTTCATTAGCAGTGAGTAGAACTAAAATTAAACCGAAACAGACATTGGTTTATTTGAAATATTAATTCAGAATATTAACATGAACTATCTATAAAATCTTACATTTTTTTCAGTACGAATTATTCAAGCAGCTTAATGAATCATATTTGGAGTCCTCTTCAACAAAGGAGAATCTCGCAAATTTGTCGACAACGTTTTAACTATACTATAGCGAAGCACACGAGAACATGATATTTTATTCAAGAATTATTTATCCTAAGCGCGTGACACACTGTGCCGCCTGCTGCAGTTTCAACCACGCGATACCATGCATCTACCTTTATAAAAGCATAATGGAAAATGTTTTTTGTTTCACGTGCTAGCTTTACCAATCCCGGCAGCGAGACTGATTATACTTCCTAAATTCACCGCTGTAAATCGCAGAGGGCGTAACAAAACCTCTACCTTTTACATAATCGGTATTTCAGTTCGTGTGACGCGGAATGGCATAAGATGATAGGTCTATCCTGTGTATTAGAATTTGTGGTACAACGTAGTATTCACTTCTCTTTATTTTATACTTACAAAATGTAGAATGCTTGGCGAAGCTCCAGCTTTCTAAAAGAATGGCAGGAAACATTTATTTTCGCGTGAGTGTACCTTGCAGACCTAACCTTCTTCGCCCAAAATGTTTCCACCAAATGTTCTACATTAAATTTAAAAAAAACTGGATATCCAGTACGAATTTTTATCTACTTATGCATATTAACCCTTTGGGGACGAATGCCATAATACTCGTGGAAATTTGTTGTTCTTTAGAGCGAAAGCTGCTTGGAATACATCGGAAAATAATTTTAGCATTCGCATCGATGTTGGACATATCTTTTAATTTAGAAAATTTCCCTCGATTTGTTGTTTTTAATTATTTAACGTATAATTTGTGTGTTGTTAACTATGTTTCTTGTCCGCAAAGGGTTAATTTTGAATAAATTTCTAAAAATAAACACTATATATCGCGAGTTTTGTATGTTTAAATGTTTGTACTGTTTCATAATTAAATCACTGGAAACATTTTTGACTTATCCACCACCGTTTCTTCCATGATTCATTCATCCCTTTTTCTCGCGAAATAGTGTATCAATTTCTGTGCAACGGGTCGATCACCATTGGCCAGCAGTTTCGGAGCCTCGAAACAACAGACTGCCGCCAGTCACTCCGTCGACAATTGATGTGTTAACAGTCAATTATTCTTGGCACGTGTCACAGCCCGTCGATCGATTCCGCGCACATCATTCTCTGCCCAATTTTTCCACCCCCAGTCCACCCCCAATGCAAACACTTATCTACGATGCCACACAACGATGAAATTGCATTTTGATTTTGCGCGCTCTCTTTTCTGCTGGTTGCCGAATGCGGGACGTTAATTAAAATAATTGATAGCATCAGCTGTCTTCGACTCTCACGCTGAACGCCATTGCGAGAACGTTTCGAATGTCATGTGCATATATATAGGGTGCGTTCTTAACACTAAAACTGGGCTTTTTTGTATACCTATTTTTACGAACACCCGTCAGATTTAGGGTAAAGAAAACCACGTATTTATTTTTAAAAACAAACGATGGGTTTAATTTGAAAACAATTGCAATATTAACAGACTTAATATAAGTTAATTAAATCTGTTAATATCGTATAATTGAAGCAACACATTCTGTCAAATTGACGGGTCCCGTAAATCTAGTGTTAATGCACGAATATGATAGGAAAGTAGAAATAAATAAATGTGGAATAAATGAATACTAATTTCTATACACGAGTAAAATTATAGATTCATTAATATCGTTTTTGTATAAATACTTGAAATAGTTAGATACATAGTTAACATAATCGAACATTCAAAAATCCACTTATTCAAAATCTCGCAATTAAATATACGACTAAAGTAAAAGATGAAAAGAGATTCTATTGGAAACAGCGCAGTAAATCGAAATTTTAAACGTCATCGAGTTACGAAACGCTTCAATCAGATAATGATAACAGATTACAAACGTTTAACTTTCTCACACAGTGATAGACACGCTTATGTGCATCAACAACACTTCTTCTTGAAAAAGTCAATTATTCTAAGAAATCGTATGCTATAATATTGCAGCGTGGATAAAGTAAAAAGCATTTATATGTGTCAATTTAATTTAATCTGATAACACTGACTAGTGGATATTTTCTAAGATGGAACAGAATTACATTAAATATTATTCTATTATCTATATGTTCACTATATTATCGTTACTATTAATAATATTATCAACAAAGTTATTGCAGTATTAACATTAGTATACCTCAAACTTTAAAGAGCAATAGGTACCTTAGTTTATCATTAAAAGTTCTATTATTAAAAAATGAAACGATGTTCGTCGTATGTTTGCTAACATTAAAGAATATTTCCTGCCATTTTTTGCCGATTCTTGTTTAATCAACTAAAAATTTCGAAACACCCAGTAGGTACCTGTGCCCCGTCATGGGCAGACTCGTGTCGAATAAATGCTGGTAGCTGTCCACGTATTTACACGGACAACCGGCGGTGTTCGGCCAGTTTGACTGACCGATCGAATATTAAACTGCTTCGCGCGCAATTAGCTCGTTGATTAATGAAGGCGAAAATTAAATAGCGAAGCGATACACCGCACGTCCGCGTTTCTTTAATTATTCACTGTCATTAATTAAAGAGGATGTCGCCCATCCGCCGTCCCTACCACCCTTTCCACCACTTCATGTGGCATTTTATTATTTATCAAGATTACTTACTTTGAGACACCGGCGACTCTATGCAGCGAAAATATTTGCATTTTAACGTCGAACATACGACGTCGCCGGTTCTCTTGACTCTTGTAATTAATTAACGCAACTTTATCGATTACTATGAAATATCGTGGTCCAGAACGTATCGAGGAATTTTGTAGTGATCGTAATTATTTGATATAGGTATGTCGTCTACGATGTTACCTGCAAAAGAAGTCATCAATTAATATGAACGTTTGCTTTGTCTTTCCTCGAATTATTTAAATTAAATATCGAGTAGTTATTCTAATGAAACCGATCAATTGATATACTTAGCTGGGTTGTATAAAAATTAATGGATAAAATTTCTTGAAAAGAATCGTATTTTTCATCCAAAATTTCGCTTTGAGTTTCTTCTTTTATCAATATATTTCCAAACGTGATAGATATAAAGAGAAAATAGATATATCTTTGGAATACGAGGTTTGAAAATCTTGTGAGTTTTCATTTGAAAATTGAGATCACTTCATTCACAGTTTTCTCTTTGAAAAGTTCCTTCTTCATAAATGACGATCTTTTAAGAACCATCCTTTATAAATGTCAAGCTGTAAAGAAATCATATGCTGACATTAATCGAACATAGAATGTGAGAAACGATGTCAAGAAGGTTGTAATTTATCCGTTAATAAACGAGCCGTAAGTTTAATTACTGTCACGGGACTAACTTCTGTCGTTCATTTATATGTTATCTTTCCGGCCATAAGAGCCAAGGAAGGAACAAGACTAATTTGAAGGTAGAAGAGACAGCTGCATCTGCGTTCCAGCCATTCGACGGAATGTCTTTATTACATAGCTCGTCCTGAGGGTATTGCACGTTCAGGAATTTCTTCGTTTTTCGTGATAACGACGGCCCAACGGAATACCGGATGTTGTCGACCGGCATCGGTTGATAAAGACGTCAGGACCGACGCAATTAGGACGAAATACACTCGCTGAAACGACGACGGTTGTACGTATAACAATGAGATAGTACGGTTAAAAAATGTTATCGGCAATCTTCGAAATGAAAGTTTTTAATTTGGCTGGTATTTGTTTCGGCTGAAATACGATGTTATCGATCGTATCCATTTCTATCAACCAAACACTCGTAAACTTTTATTATATTCAATTAATCAGCTAGGTCGCGAGCTAGGAGAGGGAACGTTCAATAAATATAATTACGTCCCATTGATTTCATCCATCGCTGAGAATACGAAGCGGTGATCGTTATTTTTCGTTCCTGTTCCCATTTCTTTCTTTTTTTCTCCCTTTTTTTCTATTCGATTAAATTGATTACCACGTCCTATTATCAGAATTCGACAATTGCTCGACCATAATTCAATTATCCGACTCTCTCTCTCCCTTTCTTCGTCTCGTCGGCTGTCCTCCCAATGATCAATCGGAATTTGTCTTATTTCCGTTTCAGCCTCTGTCCCACCCTTTCATCCTTCCATTAAAGGCGGCGTGCCTTTTTTCTCGCCGCGAGAAGCGTTAATCAATCGCTTCCCCTTCGTTTCATTCTCCTCTCGAAATTTTTCCGTATAAGCTTCTTAGCTTCTTCCGCGTCCATAAAATTAAGGGGGAAAGAAAAGAGAAGCGTATTATGTCAGGTACTACGTCGAACCCTACTTTCTGTTTGTCACGCAGATATAATCTTATGCTTGAAATAATAGTATAAATTTCTTCGATAGTTACAATATCCTCCAATATTTATCCCGTGATACACGTTTCTGCAAATTAAAAATATAAGAAAGTATACCACGAAAATTAATTATTTATAAACGTTAAAATAAAAAATATCCAAAATTGAAATTACAGAAATCTTTTAATCTTCCTTGTTACTTCAGTTCGTAATTTTGAAATATTTTGCATTAGGTTTTATATGTATGAAGAATATCATCAGTGTCTTCAAGAGTCCAAAACTCTGATTCGCGAGGACAGAGGAGTTTGAAAGTCCTTAGGACCCTAATAGTGGGTTCCGTAGATAAGCAGTAGTGACTTTCGTAGACGGGGATTGTCGAGGCTAAATTCCATGAATCCCAATGGCATTCGTATCGAATCCCACGAGTTTGTGGTCGTCAGTATCGGATCCCACGAATTCGCGGTTGTCGGCATCGAATCTCCCAAGTTCACCTGGTTGTTTCTCCTCTCCTGCAAGTCCTCGGGCGTCTTTACAGGATCCCATGAATTCGAAATCATCCACCTACGATTCGTAAGTTCACCGCGTATGCGAAGTCCGATGGATGGGTGTGCCACAACTTCGGAGTTACGTCTTCAAATTTTTTAATCTAAAATTTTTAGACTTGTTACTTTTCCAAGTAGGATATCTTTCATTGAAATTGTAGTGGTTTTATAACTAAAATTACTGTACCTTATAATTCTCATACGTCATTCTTCATCGAACTTGAAATATAATTTAAAATATAAAAAACGATGATTTAAATTTGAAAATATATTAGACCATTTATGTTCCACTTATTTTTCTACATGATTGACGATAATTAAACGACGTTGATACCTGCACATTCCAATTATCGGAAAATTATATCATCTTCTCTCATCCATTATAGATTGATTATCTAAATTGATTTGTTCTTAATTAATATTTACATTCGGTGATTCAACAAGCGAACACTTTTTCCTGTCATCGATATAAATAAATAATATCCGTATTGGCATACCTATCATGCGTTTGTTTACAAATTCTGCCTCTAGCTATGGAAAACTGTCATGGAGGATGTAACACGATTTCGTGTTGCATTTTAATACGATAAAATGACACGTGGAGACCTCTGGTGTTTGCTTCCGCACGTAGCACGCGTTGATCGAAACGTGAAACTTTATTCGTATCTGTGGTCGATACCGCGGTCGGTAGCTGTAACTGTTCTCGCATTGCATCGATAATCTATTATGTGTTATTGATCATTGGCATTTATGTAAATTTTCGTTTACGCGGAATCTGTTATTTAATTAGTCGTTCGTAGTTAGCTTGTGGCTGTATGATATCGTATTTTTCAATACATTAAACAGCGGTCAGGGGATAGGTAGTGTAATGGCAATTACGATAAATGAACACATCGCGTCGATGAAGGTACAATTAGTTCTGCGGTCGCGTGTATGATGTCATTTAGGTATGTCGATTACCGTTCTTCTGGTAATTAGGCTCTTTCTATCTTTTCTTCTATCGTGTAAGCACCCCAGCATTTTTCAGTACGATCTTTACGCTGCGCAAATAAGAATGACATGATACTACAAGTTTTCTACTATACTCGATGATAAAAAAACAAAGGTATTTAATCAACATAACCCCTAAAACAATCTTTTAATTCTAAAATTAAATTTTATCAATTACTTTATTTCATTTATTTATCAAAAATATCAGAACTATCAAAGCAGTCAAAACGACTAGTTGTAGATATTCTATTTTTAACGTCTGTCAATTAATTTCTATATTTACCGTTAATATAAACATATAACTGCTTCCGGTGGAGGTTATGTTGATTTTTATCGAACTAAAAAGGTAATCAGATATACATATTTCATTTTTATCATACCATTTCGATTATTATGTTTGTACTTAATTATACTTGTATCTCTCTAAAAATCAACATTAATTCTTCCAGAAGCAGCACATTTCTAAAGACTACAAAAAACAAGTAATCTAAAACCAGTTCAGCGATATGGGGCTAATTTGATAATTCCAATATTGAAATTTCTTCATGAGAAAATATTATACAACGTCATACTCATTATATCGTTTACACTGTATATCCAGCCGTCCACTAAATTGTCCTATTAATAATAAAATAACAATCTACGAAGAGCAGCGAATTTTTTCATCGTTATAATCTTTTCTTTGTTTTTTTCAGTTTCAACGTCCGTTCTGCTTGCACTCGACACACAGTACACCGTCATCGTACATCCTTTCAGCCCCATACGACAGCGGCGTTTTAAATGACGAGGTAATAAATTCCATCAGTCGACGGAACGACTGGTCGTAAAAGTTGCTAACAGCTTAATTAGAAGCGAACCGGCCAATTTGCGGTAAGCGATAAGGCCAAGGAAATGCGGGGCGACCAGGTATAATCGTTAGGTATTTCTAACAAATCGTAAGTCACGATGGACAAAAATTGACTCGTCGATTTGAATTATTTTGTTCCAGGGATGCACCTGAACTTCCTCCGCGGACAATCGATCGACGTCGAAGAGTTCATTCGCTCGCGGCATTATCTCGAACTTTCTGCCCGGCAATTTCGTTGCTGCCACCATTTCTAACTTCTTCATTTCATTTTTACTTCGGTCTAGCAACTTAGGCGAGGTTCGACGATGTAATAAGTCGAAGAAAGGGAAAGGAGTTTATCGAGATTTTGTTTATGTGTTAATCACTTGAAGCTGGTTTAACTTCATGTCATTAATCGACCATTCTCTTTTACGGGAGAGATTATAACATTCGATTAAACGTTATTTCTGTACAAGGAATTGTTTATATCTTGTATATTGCGATGAACAGGACTATCTGTGTTTAATTCGCTATAGTGTTATATATTTCTGAAATTTTTAATGTAATTTTTATTGCGATACAGTGAGGGAACTTGTTAGAGATAATCTGAATCAGATTTGTAGATAGAACGTTGTGAAAAGAGATGGAAAATTTTGTTATCGAGAGGAAGTACGTAATCCTTGGAATATTATTTACGAGTATAGAGTGTTTGGAGGATTTATTACGCGTTTTATATTAAATTGTTGGAATGGACATATAAACTGGATTAGTTGAATAACATTCTTAATGTTCATCAAGCGATCGCGTAACGAGATATAGCTGGTATTATAACTGTGTTTACTGTGGCTCATTAATTCCGTACTTTATAAATTTTTTAATGTTTGTTAATAAATGTCATTAATATAAGAAGTTCGGTTAGTCAAGAAATTATTTCATTTTATTAATTACAGTTTGATAATGTTATTTTCATTTTATATTATTTTCTTCTTATACTAAACGCAAAGTTTTGCTTCGAGTAAGGTAAAAAATTGAAACTGACAATTACATTTCTATGGAAATAGCCAAAGCTACTTCTTTGTTTAGATATAGAAATATCAGAGACTAATTATATTATTCTGTAAGATATACTATCACTGTACGCAGCTAAAATAATAATTTTCACGGAAAGTCAACAAGAATGCGTTTTTATGCAAATTTTACGATTATTAACGTCCGCGTTGGTTCCACCGTCCAAATTTTTCGAGGTACAACTGGTACGGGTTCAGATATCCCTGAAATGTAACATGGTGTGGGGTTTTACCATTTCCTGCAACCTTCCAGTATGCAAGGAAACTTCAGTAGCGGTAAGATAACCGAGTGTTCGTGAACCTTGTACGTGTGAATCCTAATCCGACAGCAGCTGATGGTCAAACTCCTGTTAAGGGTACGTTCTTCGTCGGCCCACATTCGCGACACGTTACGGTTATTGTGATTCTCACACACCAGGAAGTTGCCACTGTCTCTTCGTCGCTTCGCATTACAGCTCTGTGTATATTACTCGAAACAGCGGGGTAGATAACAGAAAATACTCAACTATGTATTATTACACGCGATCGTGACGATGTGCGATACCGCATTGTAATAACGATGAGTATTAAAATCAACAACTATATTATTAATATAAATACCAAAATACTTATCATAAAAGTACTGTCAATCACATAAGAACATATTCTACCGAAGAACACAACGATTTGACTCATCTTTGACGCGATAATCTTATCAAAACTTGACATTTTTAACTCCGAGGAATAGCTTTGATATCTTTTGTATTAAAATAAAAGAAATCACGTTGTTCGTTCTTCATCTTCGATATAGTTTATGATATTAACACAAACAGCGACTGGGTCTTATCTCTGAAGTGTAATAGATTGAGCTATTCCAAATTAATACACGATTTATAAACAAATTCAATACTTATACAGTAATCAAAGTATCCGTCTCTTCTAAATACAATTCTCGCAAACCAAAAGAAAAGAAAAATAAATTTCAATTACCGTCAGTACCTAATAATAAATCATTCGGTATTTTCCCGGGAACGATTCATTCGCAAAGCGCCTCGTCCTTGAATCGCAGATAATCCCCAGGGAAACGAGTCGCTTCATGAGCCAGCGGCCTCGTGGCATGCAAAGTAGACGAGCGATTGTCATTCAACGTCGCACAGTGGGACCGATGCGCCGAAATGCGGCAAAAAACATTTTTCACCCGATATCCCACGTACACGTATATCTTATCTTCGTGTCCTAGAAGTTTCAAATCGTTCCCGAGTATTTCCTTATCAATTTCATTAATAAATTAATTTCTAAAAATAAGTTAATACCTATTTCTTATAAACGCGAATTTTATTTTATTTTATTTTAGAACGAGTCTCTTTGTTGATATCATTCTCACGCTCTATTTGCTTTTCTTATCTTCAAAAACCTGTTTTAACCCTTTGCACTCGAAGACTTTTTCGTTATGAAAAAACATTTCTTACGTTTCTATAAGCTCGGTGATACCTTCCATGGCAAACTATACAAATAGGATTATACGTTTGCGTTTGGTATGAGTGGAATTATTTTATATCGATATTTCGCGTGTAGTTTATTTCTATTTTTAACCCTATGTGTTTGAAGAGCTTTTCCGTGATGAACGATAACAACTCGAAGCTTCTCTTATATCTTTGTATCCTCGCTGACACTTTTAATAGTGAAATAAAACAAGAAAGGCACGTGTTTGGGTTAAGTTAATGGGTTATTTCACTTATAGTTGTTCCTAATATATTTATCGTTTGATATTCGTTATTTAGATTATGGCATTAAAACAAATGAGAGTCGCCTTTTATGTGCAAAGGTTTTAACACTTCCACGTTAAAAGCTACTGTAACCAGGAAACAAATGGTTTTTCTATATGAAAAAATAATTGTACTTACATATCTAAGGATCCTCCTTCACGAAGGTTCGTATCTTTTGTAACCAGTTACCTTCGGTGTTGCTGCAAAGGAACAAAACGAAAAGGAAGGGATGCGTTTCATCTTGGGCCTGATAGTGGAATACCTAGCAGGCCCCGTCTTAGACGGGGATACTATTCGAACTAGATGTGATATATATATAATAATCAGAAGGTTTTACCGACGACTTGCGAGAAAATCCTCCTTCAAATCCATCTAACGTTGAATGTGAGAACGCTACACTTATATTTCCAACAAAACACGTAACAAATATTACAAAAGACCGGCGAACCTTTGAAAAATCGGTTAGGTTCGTGTATTTTACCCCAGTAAAGGGTACCCTTGGTTCATGTACGCACCTGGAGCGTCGCGTCGGTGCGTCAGCTTTAATGCTATCTCGGCCTGTTTCGCGTCCGCCCTTTTCCACGCGCTCTTCCCCAAGATTTAGTCGCGCTTTGTTCCCCGTCAGGAATACAATTTTTTTTCCCCCATACCACCAGCTCGGATAAGGCAGATACGGCAGGGGGAATTTTCAAGGTGGCGGAACGCTTAAGCGGAAAGTCAGCGTAGGCCGTACGCGGTCGGAAAGAAACGAGGGATCGTCGTTCCTCGAGTTTACTACTGGCACACTGTCCCGATAAGGGCGGATGAATGAAAACGAGGCTAAGCAGCGCCGCAGAGCCCCAATTCATCCGGATAACTTCGCGCTCCTTTTACCGCCGAAGTATTTTTAACGATTACTCCACCGCCCTGCAAAAGCAAGACAGACGACGAGCTTTTGTTGCCGGTTAATGGAATCGATGCCGCGTTGTTCGTCGCAAGTTCCGCCGAGGAAAGGGAAACTGACCGCGATGACAATTGCCAATGCTTTTTTTATTTTCTTCAAGAGGTGTACTGATATGGAACCTTCAAAAAATTGGATCCTTTTCTTATCTTCTTAAGAAATTTTCCGATTTTTCCTCCCTCGAGTGTGAGCAACCCAAAATCGGAATTGGAAAAATTAGCGATACTTCTGTCGTTGTGAACAGCATAACGAAAGAACCGAGGTTTCGGTCGATATGAAATTTTTTGAGAATATACCTAAGACACGTAGCTTTGATACAAACTACTAAGTGGGAACTTAAAAGTACAGGAAATTTCTCGAAAAAATTGTTTTCTCGTGGAGATTCGCTTCATGTTGCAGGTGGTTAATTCAAAATATTTTCCCAGACTATTTCGTTAGGATATTTTTTATCCCGAATTTTTGTGTAAGTAGCTTAAAGTTGAAACTAAAGTCTGTGAAAAATTTATGCGGCTACCTACGTGCAAACATTTTTTTACGAATTTTTAAAAACAGGTTATTTCATACTACTCTGTCCCCTAAATTCTACTATTTGAACGCAAGAGAAACGACTGGAGCGATAATATTTTTCGAGTAAACTTCTTCTTTAATTTCTTTTTTAATTACCTAAATACTTGAAATATTTTACGAAATGTTGGAGAACGTTTTGAAAAATACTACGCGATGGAGAATTATAAAACATAATTTTTATACGAAAACATATCACTAGATGACTGTATTGAATAAAGATATTAGGTCGTCCCATAAGTTCGTTCCACGCGCTATTTACATTTATCGTCGAATTTTATAAACTATATATCGATGATGAACGTCTTTGTCAACGAAATGGAAGAAAGTCGTAGAACAAAAGGGCGACTAAATTTTTTCTTAATATTTAAAGGTTTATTCGATGTATAATTTTAAATAGTAAAAGTAAAAATCGGAACGAATTTATGGCACGACCTAATATATCTAAAGTTCACAGAAGAATTACTAAATCTTGTTTATCCATCGTAATCTTACGTGTTACGGGTTAAGGGTTAACCCTTTGCACTCGAAGAATTTTTCGCTATGAAGAAGAAGCTTCTCTTACGTTTCTATAAGCTCGGTGATACCCCATATGTAGAAATATGCAAAGAAAATTATACGTTTGCCTTTGGAACGAACGGAAGTATTTTATTTCGATATTTCGCGTGAAGTTATTTTTAATATAGCGTAGAAAACTAAAGGTGGGTCTTCTTTCGCCTTGGTTTATAGAAAGAATCGAAGATACAACGAGAATGGTTAAAGGAACTAATAGAACTCGCGAAATTTCACTCTTTAACGAGTGGGAAGACAAAAAACGCTTCTTCGAATTTGACGACGATATTCTCGGATCTCTCAAATCTCTCTAGTCTCTCGAATCTCGCAAAAGTCTCTGCGTATACCGTCGAAGGTCTCTCTTTTAAAGCTTTCGTCGATTCGCGCTTCGTCCCCCTGTAAAGCCCGCGAAACTCAACGTTTGATTTCGAAAAAAACAACATTTGTCTATCGGTAACTTTGACGTTATCCTGTAATCCTACTTTCCTAAAATTAAGCTTCCTACGATAGTTATTATCTCTTATTCGAATTCGAGCTATGGAATTAAAACGAATGGTGATTGAGAGTCACCTCTCGAGTGCAAAGGATTAATACGGGTCTTCGAAATTTTATAGCAAACGACAGTGGCCTCTTAAGTGCATCAACTTAACACGTTGAACGCCCAGCGTAAAACGATGGAGGTTCTCCCGGGGCCCAAATTGGGCCCCAAAACAAGACTTGGAGTGTGAACAACGAGATTAGAAAGAACGATACATCGCATCGTTAAAATATTCCCACAGTTTATTTTGTGATATATTAGACGATCTTTATCAGAAGATATGTTTATGGTAGGTATCATTTTTATTTTCAGAAGACATTTCTTTTTTAAAGAGTATTAAAACTTAATTTTATGGAAGATGCTTAGAAGGTGTAACAGACCTGGAAGTGGAGAATACGATAAGCGTTCCGAAAAAAGATCAGTATGAAAGATCTCGTTGCATTTATACCAGAACTTTCAGTTTCTTCGGTTCATTCAGTCGAGCAGTATATTTTGCATATTTTCAACATTTTTATTTATTTTCTGATCCCTAAAAGTTTGTTAGATAGCACAAAAGTGTAGATGAATGTGACCCGTATTTTTAATGTCTCTTTCTGTTTGCTTTATAATTTATCGTTACTTTCTGTTGTCTATAGTCGTCATAATTGTGTTTCAAATAAAACTACTATAAATTATCTCAAGAATACTGTTTTAACCCTTAACGAACGAGCGCATTTTTCTAATACTATGATCAGTAAGTCGACGGATTTTTAGGAAATTAAGTGCTTCTTTTCCAGAGCGAGAAAAGATGCATAATTAATATCGCTTTATTTGATTTTATGAAAACTTACAGTAATAATAGGTAGTATATGAACAGATATATCCGTACAAAAGAATACTGAAGTGAAAATTTCAGAAAAATAATAGGAATTGAAATAAACAAATAGATGCGTGTATGTAATGTATAGATTTGTATACATTTATAAATTTATTTTTTATAGATTAACGATATATTTATACAAAATTACTAATATTTTTTTTTGGGTGTGGTACTTCTCTCAACAGTCCCCAATGTGAATACCAGGTTTCTTACTACAAGTATCGCAATAATTACGTGTTTCCCGTCTTCCTCCGAAAATGACGATAACAAACTTTATTGACCGCATATAAAACAATGTATTTTCGCTGAATCCTCGGAGAGGAATGAGAGGAATGCGTTCCAGAGCACGACAAAAAACAATTGCCGATCGCCCTTAATTGTTGCATGTATAAATAAGACCAAACCTAACAGATTTCCTAAAATATCACGTCATGCCGCGTGTATGGCGGCATTCGATTTCTTAAGAATATTTGTAATGCCGCGAGTATGGCGGCATTCGTTCGTTAAGGGTTAAAACATAATTTTATGGAAGATGCTTAGAAGGTGTAAAAGACCTGGAAATAGAGAATACGATAAGCGTTCCGAAAAAAGATCAATATGGAAGATCTCGTTGCATTTATACCAGAACTTTCAGTTTCTTCGGTTCATTCAGTCGAGTAGTATATTTTGCATATTTTTAACATTTTTATTTATTTTATGATCCCTAAAAGTTTGTTAGATAGCACAAAAGTGTAGATAAAAATGTGACCCGTATTTTTAATGTCTCTTTCTGTTTGCTTTATAATTTATCGTTACTTTCTGTTGTCTATAGTCGTCATAATTGTGTTTCAAATAGAATTATTATAAATTATCTCAAGAATCCTGTTTTTATTGAACGAAGAATAGTAACCCTTTACGGGTTATGGGGTCCCTTTGGAAATCACCCATAAGTGGGTGACGTGGCGTTCAACGTGTTAACAACTTAACTTAACAATCAGAGGAGGATCTCGATACACGGGGCGCCGGAGTTGCCGTCCCTGTGCCGGTGCAATTTCACGGGCCGACTTCAATTATCATGCGTGGTCACGTAAATCGGTCCGGAGCAGTTTTCATATCTTCCCTGATCGTTCTACACACGATTTAAGCTTCATACATATCGCGTATATTCGCATTCCCTATCGATCATTTTGACAGCGAACGAACGCGCGCTTTCGCCCCGTATATATCGGTTTTCAAGTGGGTCATTCGTGAACGTGACTTATTTACATGTGCATATTAGAGTGATCGTTATTTATGCACACGCGATTAAAGATTAATCGGATAGCGGATCGTTTATTAGCGTTGTTCGCTTAGCGGCCGCGTAGAATTAATCGTGCTCGGATTTCGCCGGGAAACTCGTTAATTTTTCATTTCCCCTTTTCATACGCACTCCACATTTTTATCCTCCCGGAAACGCGCGTGAAAACTGCGCGAAATTCGCCTCACCGCGAGCTTTTCGCGTGTTTTCTCCAGCGTTGACTCGGGTAAATACTTGCTGTCGTTCGTAATGAAAATTAGTAGATAAAAATCGTGTGATGACGAGTTTGCGAGTAAATTAATCGATCTATTTGTTTAACAATTAACATCAAACACACGGAGAACACGTTTGAAGTTAAAAGCTTCGGTGTAGAATAATCATTGCACGGTTGAGTCTACGTGTCGCAGTTTTTCCCATGAATTCGATGTTGTTATTGCACTCGATGTTGCTATTGCACTCGATGTGGCAAATGTCGGACATCTTTTGTGCACACGCTTCCCACGTGCACACCTTCCGGGCGAATATTTTCTACGAAAACAGTTGCCCTCGTAAACGTCCCTCGCGCAAACATTTTCTATACAAATACCTGCCGCGCGAGTATTTACCTATTCGAATACTTCTTCCTGTCGAACGTTTCCTATACAAACGATTCCTGCGTAAGATTTTTCTACGTAGACATTTCCCGCTCGCAAACGTTTCCCGAACGAACATCTCCTCGTATAAATATTTCCCGCGTAAACACTTTTTCCGTGGATTCTTCTGCGCGAACGTTCCTTCTTCGTTCATCGTCGATACATGGAAACGTTGAATCCAGTCGTAGAACTCGAGGTTGATAGCCAATAGCGTCGAGAGAAGGTTGCACGAGGTCGCGTGACCGAAACGGTGCTCGTGTGTATCGGGCTTAAGGATTGGATATCGCTGGATTGCGTCATGAACTCTGCTAGGTACGGATCGACCGGTGCAACGAAGATCGATCCTCAGTCTGAATTCGGTTCGTTCAACCGAAATGTGGAGGGGCGAAAGAAAGGGGAAGAAAGGAGAAGAAAAGGAGAAAGAAGGGAAAGGTTGACGAATCTGGTCATTCGCCGGGGAAAGCTCGCGGAAACGACGAGCAGCGGGAATAGGCCGGCAGGGCCGTGGCTCGTCACCGATGAAGAATAAATTCCTGGAACGGCGTGGTTCTGAAAAATGACGGTTCGAACAAATGGTGACATCCGTCGTGGCCTCGGGCCCGGCATCGGCGAGTGTTCGTCCGCGTTGCATTGTCATTCCGCGCGAGTAACGATCCAATAAAAGGTGAGCGGGAATCGTGACGACCAGCGTAGAGAATAATGGCTGCGCGATAGCAGTTCCTATCCGCTGATATGCAAAGAGTTCTTTGCTCGCGTGTCCTCCTATGTATAGGCTTTTACCCAACAGACCCGCGCGATTTCTCTCGCGATTCCGACCGTTTGCTTTATTTGCTCGAATAATAGCGCAGCAGCACGGTGACAAACACGTGGCCGACGATGTTCGTCAACGGGAATCTGGCATTCGATAATTCGAGAAATAAATGCAGCAACATTCTCAGGATGTCTGTCGTGAGTACGCATTGACAGTTTTGACAACGAAAGAGATTTAACTAAACTGGAATACGACTCTGATTTCCTCGGAACTCTCGGATTTTAACTCTCATCCACTCAATCACGCGTTTTCAATTCTTGGCAGCTCATGATTATTCTCAGAATATTTACCCTGTGCTGCGTAATGATAGTTTTGACAACGAAAGAGATTTAACTAAACTGGAATACGACTCTGATTTCCTCGGAACTCTCGGATTTTAACTCTCATCCACTCAATTACTCGTTTTCAATTCTTGACAATTCGTGATTATTCTCAGAATATTTACCGTGTGCTGCGTAATGATAGTTTTGACAACGAAACGGATTTGTCTAAACTGGAATATGACTCTGATTTCCTTGCAATTCCCGGATGCTAGCTCTCAACCACTCGTTTTCAATTCTTGGCAGCTCGTGATTATTCTCAGAATATTTACCGTGTGCTGCGTAATGATAGTTTTGACAACGAAACGGATATGTCTAAACTGGAATACGACTCTGATTTCCTTGCAATTCCCGGATGCTAGCTCTCAACCACTCGTTTTCAATTCTTGACAATTCGTGATTATTCTCAGAATATTTACCGTGTGCTGCGTAATAATAGTTTTGACAACGAAACGGATTTAGCTAAATTGGAATACGAATATTTCCCTCAATCCTCCGATTTTAATTTTTGATAACTCTGACGAACTCTAATTTTCTCTATTAAGATTCTTTGATTTCTCTTTCTATTCTGTTACGATTGCACACAATCAGAAACGTTTCCTAATGGTCCCTGTGAAGGGTATCTGGACGTTTTTATTACGTCCTGTTCTGGTCACGTTTAGCTGTTTATACTTTATGCTAATTCTCGTCGAACAGAATATAGAGATAGAGAATCTCACTTAGCTTAGGTTAGGATACAGTAAAAATCGTCTTACATTTATATACGAAAGAAACGAATATTGTTCTGAGAGTATAGTAAGAATGTTTGGGACAACGAAAGTGCAAGAGGATCGATTGTAAGGTATAATTACGAGAATATCGAGTGGAATATGCATATTTGTAGTATTTGACCCAAAAAGAGTGGATTGCGTGGGAAATTAAGAAACCATGATCTCCACAAATTCATCCTCACTTCCAAATATACGTTATTATTTATATCAACCGGAAACCGTGTCATAGCGTTGTCACATATATGTCCTTCTTCCTCTCTTTCGATATTCTACGTCCAAAAAATAATTCTTTGTTCGTCATTCCACTTTGTATACACATACAAGTAGACACGCTTGATGAAACACGTAATTAAATAATCTCTCTTCGACGTTACCCGCTGTAAAATCGCCATAACTTCTTGGTCGTTTCGCGATCATGCACGGAACCACGGAAGTTTGACTGCGGCGAACGAAACGCGAATGAAAGGAAAAATCGGCGAGAGAGGAGGACGAAAGGAGAGATCGTAATCGTCGCAGCGGTACTCGTTAATTCGTTACCAGATGATGACGTATCGTGTTACCCGACGGAAAAAATGGCTTTACGTGCGGTGAATTACAAACTTCTGCGAGTGAACATTATCGCGATAATAAATATGTCATCGTAAACGAAGTCCGAGATAAGATATATATAAAAGAACATACCGTGTGTACCGATTAGAAAGATAGCCGAGTAATTTCACGTGCCTTTTCACCGGTTTACCTTCGTTCCCAACAACCGACCCTTCGACGTGGTACGATTCAGCGAATACAGAGTTAAAAATCGTTAATTAACGACGAGATGAAAGAATAATTTTAAAAATCCTGATGTGGAACGAAGAAAAACATTCGAACAACGGATAGATAATCCTTCGTGACCATAATTGTTGTATTCCAAGACCTTTTATCGATTTTATAAATTCACACTAGGAATTTTGATGTCGATGCTTAGAACAATACCAGATCTTACGCTTTAACTTCTTTCCTTACGATTTATCTTTCAACAAAAACGACACCAAGGTCGTTGGCTGAGCGTTCGAAACTGTACAAATCGCAAACTTCCTATGATTTGTATATTCACGTGCGCGGTACAATTAACTTTGCAAGATGTTTGATAAATAATTACGATTAGTTGATTATTAAACAAAACAAAGATTTATTGTTGCATATTGGCCCGATAGTCTTACGACGTCTCTGAGGCGTAATTGTAAGCTAAAGGGTTAATGCTCCAAAGTGACTATTGCAGAAGGAATTCTTTGATTTTAGGATTATAGGAAATATTTATACTTGTAGAATTGAGACGAGTAAAAATTTAAATATGCGTGTATAAAGTACCTGGCCGACTCAAGGGTCAGAATGATGCAAAATGTGTGAACGAGAAAGAATACCGTGTATGAAAAGACACAAAACGAAAGGTTTAAATAGAAGTGCAAATGCAAAGACAGTCAATTTTAGTTTCAGTTGTCAATTTAGTTTCTAGTCAGATTCTGTTCAGTTTTTCAAGTAAGAGTTTGGTGTCAATTTATATCAGTTGTAAGAATAGAAATGAGATAGTGATCAATTGAAACAGGAGTACATAGTTTTTAATCCAGTTTGTTGTTATTGTATTAATAAAGTCATCGTATTCCACCGAGAAGTTGCAATATTATTTAACACTTTGCACTCGAATGGCGTCTGTCGGTCACCGTGAAATTTTAAAAACCCATATTAATTAACATATCAAATTTAAGATAATATAATAATATGCGAAATATCGAAATCAAATAATTCTACGTGTTAATTATTATACG
>NIJG01000079.1:384565-429369 GCA_002201625.1 Euglossa dilemma | reverse complement strand
AGCAAAAGCTGCACGCAACATAAACCAAGCGTTATATATATATACAATTAAAAACAACGAATCAACAATGCAAAAATTATTTTCCGCTATATTCCAAACAGTTTTCACTTTAAAAAATAAAAACATTTCCACATATGTTACGATATTCGTTTCTTAAGTTCTCGAACATGAAGATAACGATTTCGGTAGTGTCACAGAAGTATGAAATCAGTTTGCATCTCTCGATCAAAACAGTGGACTTCGAGTCAGCAAAGCACAGTGTACCAAAGGTTGTATTCTTCAGGATTAGATTTAAATATCGCGCGTAATCACACGCGACTCTTCCACCCTTGCATCCCTCTGTCGCTTCGGTTCCTTTCTTCCAGGATCCTTTCTTCCAGCCGTCCTTTATCCCCGGGAATTGTTGGAAAAATGGATCCGCGATTTCCAATTATTCTCGCTCGCTGGGAACTGCGCCGGGCTTCCTCTCGCGAGCGCGCTAATAATTTTAATTGATCGGATTTCGTATCAATTACACCGGGCTATAACCGGCGAGCGACGCTGCCGTCGAACTTGTTTAATTAGCTTGTCGATCTGCAAGGCGTTCCAATTAATTTTTTCTTTCGCATTAATTAACTTCTTTCGGATTACAAATTTTGCCCGCGTTCTAGCCGGGCAACATCGCGACCCTCGCTCATCGTTACGAGTCCCGGCCGTTAATGGACGCGTTTAATTAACGCGTTACACGGCGTTTAACGCGATTAATCGTTCCGAACGTTCCTCTAGATACCCGGGGGCCATCGCCGTGCCGTTTAATCGCGAAAAATCGCCCTCCGCCGGTCGCCATCTTTCTTTTTCCCTCGTCCTCTCCCGTTCCCAGCGCGGACAGAGCGTAATCGCGTAATCAAGCCAGCCACCGCGCTGTCCCACGGGATTCCGTCGTTCGATTTCGTCGCGGTGATCCAGCCTGCTTCTTGGCACAACTTCCAGCCCCCCGTTTCCACGCCCGACCGTGTATTTCGCTTCGACTCCCCTTAAAACCTACTTCCCGATATCGAGCCTTTAATCCTTTGCCTCGCGCTCCATCATCCCCGGCGACGACCCCCGTCGAGTCCCGCACCCCTTTTTGCCCGATCAACAGGCCGTGCTCGATCTTCCGACATGGACCAACTTTCGCGACGAGTACCCTTTTTCCACCGAACCTCCGAACAATCCTTCAGACCTTCCTCCCTGGGTTCTCGCTTCTTCTTCTTCTTCTTCTTCGTCTGGGTCGCCGTTTCTTTTTCGCGAAAAAATTCACTCTTTCAACCAGGGAGCACCTGTTGGTTACGCATCTACGGGGGATCCTGGGTTTCCCCGTTTTTCTATGATGGTGGAATATATTGGGTCGGGGAAAAAGAAATGCATTATGTTATTAAATATAAATTTAATGTGATCCTAATGCAACCAGGTGTATCGCGTTAATAACTTCAATGAGATAGACATGTGATTTTAGGCCGCAAGTTTGTGCTTCGTTAGCGACACCTTTGATATTAGGTCGCAAGTTTGTGCTCCGTTGGCACAATATATCATTTTTAGTCGGAAGTTTGTGCTCCATTAACGCCATATGTCATTTTTAGTCGCAAGTTTGTGCTCCATTAACGCCATATATGATTTTTCGTCGAATGTTTGTGCTCCATTAACACGATTTATGATTTTTAGTCGGTGGTTTGTGCTCCATTAACGCCATATATGATTTTTAGTCGAATGTTTGTGCTCCATTAACACGATTTATGATTTTTAGTCGGTGGTTTGTGCTCCATTAACGCCATATATGATTTTTAGTCGGAGGTTTGTCCTCCATTAACGAGATCTATGACTTCTAGTCGGTGGTTTGTGCTCCATTAACGCCATATATGATTTTTAGTCGCAGATTCGTCCTCCACTATTGCCATCTATGATTTTTCGTCGAATGTTTGTGGTCCATTAACACGATTTATGATGTTTAGTCGGAAGTTCATCCTCCATTAACGTCATATATGATTTTTAGTCGGTGGTTTGTCCTCCATTAACGCGATCTATGATTTTTAGTCGGTGGTTTGTGCTCCATTAACGCCAACTATGAATTTCAGTCAAAAGTTTGTGCTTCATTACCGCTATCTATTATATTTCGTCGAATGTTTGTGCTTCATTAACGCCATCTATGAGGTTTAGTCGGAAGTTTGTGCTCCATTAACGCCATATATGATTTTTAGTCGAAAGTTTGTGCTCCGCTAGTGCCATCTATGATTTTCTTTCTGAACACAAGCTTTTGGTTCAAAACCATAGATGGCGCTAACGGAGCACAAACTATAGCTGTTATGGCTATATTCAAATAATTATGTGAAATAGGTGAATTGTATTATACGTAAATCTACTTATTTATTTAACAACGAACACATGAAAACGTAATATAAAATGTACAATAAAAACGTTGCGAATTCAAAATGGTGTAAAGATTATGTGTCAAAGGTCGGAGTCGAAGTGAGTGAGCGTGTGAAGAGTGGCTGTGTGTTTTTTTCTTTTTTTTATTTATTTATTTGTTTGTCCATTTGTGGCAAAGTTTCAAGCGGTGGCCACAAAACTTGCGGCCTAAAAATGATATATGGTACTAACGGAGCACAAACTTGCGACCTAAAATTATAGATGGCGCCAACGTTGCACAAACTTGCAACCTAAAATCATAGATGACACTGATCGTTCTCGTTTCACTTTTTATCCTTGTCTATCGCATTGAAGGTATTAGCACCGTATAACTGGTTGCATTAGTAGCGTATTGAGTTTATATTAACTCGGGAAAAATAAATCTATTATGTTATTAAATATAATGGATTTCTTTTTCTCCAACCTAATATTTTTATTATTATTCCGTTCGGATAGGTTCGATTCGCGATGTTGGGGGAACTTCAAATGCGGGATAATGGGGTTTATCCTTAATTGGGTGCCGGCAGGTATTGTCGGGAGCATTGGGCGGAGTGTGGTGGAGAGTGGTTTCAGTGGATCATAAAATTACGTGGCTCGGGTCTTGGTAGGCTTTGAGGAGCTGTTTATGGTCCTTACCCTTTCAGGCAAGTTATTTGCATTGGTGAAATATTGATGCGCGTGGTTAATGGAGGGGGCACAGCAGGCTGGTTTAGGGCTCTTCTAAAATCCGATGTCGACAGTTAATATTGCTGGTGGTATACCGATCTTCACTGTTTTTACCTGTTATTTAGGTATTCACTTGTAATTCGTTGCTGATGGTTCGATAATATTTGACAAGTGACTAATCGCAAATGAAACATATTTTAAAAGTTAGGAACTTGAAACGCTGTTATTCGAATGGCTCGAGAAGAAAATATCGAATTTAAAAAAATGTTTACCTAATTACATTAGTTTATTTGAAGTACTATAATAGATTCGTAACAGACAAGTAGCTAATCGAAGAATAATTTATATAATCGCTACGTTCGTTAAACCTATCTTTAAAACACGAAGAAATGGAGGACTTACTGTACTTCCCTAAATTTTTAATAATTTATTAATTTCGCGACATTCCATCGACGTAATAGTAATCAATCAACTCGCACCACTGTAATACTTTCCAAATGGGGATGAGACGTGAAACGAGTGAACGGAATTTCCTCAATTTTCGAATAATAAACAATTGAAGGAATTTCAAGCTTTATTCCTCATACGATAAAAATTACAATACATCGACCATAAGTCGCCATAGTAATCAATCGACTGGCACCACGGTGATACTTAGCAAGCGGAGATGAGACGCGAAACGAGTGTGCAGAACCGTCGCGTTTAACGCAGCAAAGTTAGCAACGGTACCCTGCGACAGTAAGGTTGGAAGCGCGAGGACGTCAAACGATCTCTTCAAACGGGAGAGAATTAAATAAGACCTTCTACGGTTATTTATATTCGCACAAAAGGCTCGTTCTACCCCGCACAGACTCGATCCTGTATCTGTTCTATTCCGTCTTTGCCATCTCCACCGACGGAACGGGGGAAGAAAGACGAGATGTACTTAATCTTGCAGGATTCGTTATCTACCATCGCGAGAGGAGAGGGGAACGAGAGGGGAGGAGAGGCCGTTGGAAACGTGTCACCGGCGTTACCAATTACAATCGATAGGAAGTGGATGGCGAACGGTATGAAAAGGATCTCGCCACGATCGATCCAATTCTCAAAAGGAGCCTGTTTACAAGTCCGTCCCTCCGTTTCATCGGATCCTCCGCCTCAGCGAATTTCCCTTGTCCCATCCTCCTTTTTCTTCCTTTTTTTCCCGCCCCCTCTCTCCCCCCGCAGCTCCGGGCAAATAACGCCGGGTCTCGAAACAGCGTCACGCAGTTAATCAGCGGAGCGAATTTCCCAGTGGTGTGGCCGGGCAAAAGACTCGAATATCGTCCTCTCTCGGCGAATTATTAATGCGCGATGTAATATTCCTGCATACGTAACAATCGTCATTGAGTCGTGTCGCCTGACCGCGCGCGCTGCATAATATCCAGCAATTTGTCAGCGATAATACACGATCGACTTCGATTGCCGCTGCAGCGCCATCTAAACGGCCGCCGCGTTCGCTCTGTAATTGCGCAGCTTCCAAATCGACCATGTAAACGTTCGGCAGAGTGTCCCATTCGGTGATGTTTCACCCATTTTTCGGATACAGAAACTTGTGTTCTGGCGATTGGTAGATCGTTTTCGGCAGAGGAGAGAATCTGAGTCGAAATTGTACCGAAAAGGTTGCAATGGACGATTGCAATTCGTTTGATAGTTAGATTCGCGAGTTTTGATACTCGGAATGTGTTTTAGGATAATTTTGAAATGGTTGAGGAGAGGAGAGAATTTAACCTGAGTCGAATTTGAACCAAAAGGGTTGCAATTTGTTTGATAGTCAAATTTGTAAATTTTTGTATCGACAAGGTATTCTTGTAGTTATAGATTTGGGTAATTTTGAAATGTTTGAGGAGAGGAGAGAATTTAATCTGAGTTGAATTTGAACTAAAAGGGTTGCAATTTGTTTGATAGTTAAATTTGTAAATTTTTGTATCGACAAGGTATTCTTGTAGTTATAGATTTGGGTAATTTTGAAATGTTTGAGGAGAGGAGAGAATTTAATCTGAGTCGAACTCGGATTAAAAGGGTTGCAATGGACGATTGCAATTCGTTTGATAGTCAAATTCGCGAATTCTGATATCGGGAACGTATTTTATGATAATTTTGAAGTGTTTGAGGAGTGGAGAGAATTTAATTTGAGTCGAACTCGAACCAAAAGAGTTGTAATGGACGATTGCAATTTGTTTGATAGTTAAATTCGCGAATTTTGACATCGGGAATGTATTTTAGGATAATTTTGAAATGTTTGAGGAGAGGAGAGAATTTAACCTGAGTCGAATTTGAACCAAAAGTGTTGCAATTTGTTTGATAGTCAAATTTGAAAATTTTTACATCAACAAGGTATTCTTGCAGTTACAGATTACGGTAATTTTGAAATGATTGGGGAGAGGAGAGAATCTAATCTGAGTTGAACTCGAACCAAAAGGGTTGCAATTTTTCTGACAGTCAAATTTGAAAATTTTTATATCGAGAAGGTATTTTTGTAGTTATATGTTTGAGTAATTTTGAAAATAGGAAAGTAATGGTAAGTTTGAAGTTAGGTAATCGAAAGCAAACATAAATCGAAGTAAAATCGAAGTTATCTTTTGATTGACAATATATTTTTATAGTTATAGATTTGAATAATTTTGGTGATAGGTCTAGAGTAGTAATTTTAAGATTGGGTAACTTTAATCAAGGATATTAAACCTTGGATAGTGCAGAAATTAAATATTGAAAAGGGTAGAATTGGTGGTTGATTGAATTTATGTTTATAACTATAACTATATACTTAGACGAATTTTTTAAAATTAGAGTGAAAGTAATGTAGTGTGTCAAATATTAGGTACCTTTTATAGAGAATATTAAAGCTCAGATATTGGTGGTTGAGTAACACAGAGGACATAAAAGACTTCATATCTCACAATTTAAATTTGATATGAAAATATATAAAAAGTACTCTCATTTATGGAACGAAAATTGCAGAATGGGGACTGAAAATGAGATCAGTGTATTACTAGTCCATTCTGTATTATTACTAAATTTTATTCTCGTCGCAGAATTTGATTTCAATATTCGGTAGGTTCATTGTGAAAAGGTTAAAGTTCGTATTTTAAACTTTTGCGAACCACAGTTAATAATCTCTGACATTTAAACGTTATCTCAGATGACAGCACTAAAAATATGATATTCTAGAATCTTTCCAATTAAAAACTGTTATAATAAATCAGATTTATTAATATTTCTAATTGTATTTTCGATGTTGACTGTATGAATAAAATATCGGTGTTTATTTAATCCAGACTAGGGGTAATACTCTTCGCGAGATAATATATTCAAGAACAAACACTATTACTCAGAAAGAAAAAAAATTTCTAACTTTGTCATCTCTGCTTTTCATCCTCGATCCCCTAGGTCGCGTATTTTTCTTAGGGAATTTTTTTTTTATTGTCGAACGATTGAATATTTCGACGAGCAACAGACCCTGTATATTGAACAACGAAACTTTTTCTTTTAATTTCACAGCTGTGCTTCTCACGAATACTATTTTTTACAATGTAGAATATTAAGAACGACTAATGAAAGACTAACATCTGGTAATAGGCTGGATATAGAATTTTATTAAGCCTCTGTTTACATTGAGGGTTGAAAATGTTCGTAATTCAAGGATTTAAAAGACGCAATTTATATAGCAGTAAGATATTTCAACGGATTAAAAATTTTAATGAAAAATTCTACCAAGTTTTCAGAATGTCAGGATGTAACGTATTAAACGAACAAAATTTTGTTTTTGAAATTAGAGCTTAAATTAAGGAATTTTTTCTTAATGTTAGAAATTATTTGAATTACACGCTATAATTTTCTACAATTCCGTTTTAATCGAGAAGATCAACTATCGTAATTTATAACGCACGATGAGCGTGGCTATAAAATTTTTTAACGAATTAAAGATCGTACTATATCGTTAAGCCATCGAGAATTAATGTCTCGCCGAATAAAAAAGGTAGCCATTTGTTTAAATAACGAAGATTATTATTTCCGTTATATCGTATTTATAAAGAATGATTTTTTCTCGTTAGAATAACGAAGTTTTTCTAATAAACGATAAAGCGGTGATATTACTCGACAAAAAAGGAGTAATTGGCTTTATTATGAACATAATTGCCAATTAAACTGCCCGTCCTCTCCCTACCCTACTTCGTATTAATTAACATTAAATTTTCTTTATTTACGCGAATTTAGAAATTTAATTATATCTCTAACGACGGTAGCGAAATGAAATGACGTTCTTTAGAATTTATTCAAGAAATCACAGCTGAATGTTGGAATAAAAGCACAAGAAAAACAACCCTCTTCGCAAACACTCTGGAATACATATCCGAGTAAAATATCCGACAACAATAATTAAAATTTAATTTACAATTCCAAAATAAAGATGTACATATCTATCATGAAAGAAATTAATAACATAAATAACTACAAAAATAATATCAACCTTTATAACTGCAATATTAATCCTATTTTCGCAAAAAAAAACACTTCTTCTTTGTCTCTTGTTAACCCTTTGCACTCGATTTTTTCGTTACGGAGAAAAATAATAATTCGAAGATTTTATTTCATAAAGTCGACGACATTTTTAAAACGGTATATAGAATTATTTTATTTCGATTTTCTACTTATCGTTGGGTAATTTTAAATTTGATACATTAATTAATATCGATCTTTAGAATTTGATTAAAAGGCGATTGAGACTCGCCTCGTGATTGCAAAAGGTTTTGAGATAAAATAACGTCATCCATTTCGTTTACCACTATAAACTTTGACATCTCCGAACAATTATTAAACCTTATACAGCAATGCAAATTTCAAGATAAATCGTTTTGTTTCTCAGCTTACACACACTCAGAAATAATATTTTTCAGCCGCATGAAATTCCATTTTATTCGAACGTCAAAGGGTTAACCCTTGGCGATTCTCATTACGTCAGATAAAAATTTCCATTTCCAACAAAAGCGAAGCATTAATATAGTCTCGATTTCTGTCACGAAGAGAAGTAATTAATTTCGCGAAAGGAGAAAATTTTCGAGTAATTTCTTTAAATCAAGGGAACGTTCTACTGGGAAAGGGTTAATCCAACGAAAAATCGTCGCATCTCCATTCCGATATTACCATACCGGTAACAATAGAGGGGAGCAAGACCTTTGCACCCTCGCATCCCATGCGAAGGGTAGTAGCGAAAGGCGATTCGCGCAATTTTCATCGCAAAAGTCGCGAACTAACCCCCGCCCACCCTCTAGGTACTCCGTCGTCTCCGTGGCGTCGAACGCGGCAAATTTGCACATCTTTTTGAAAACGGCGCGCGAATTGAAACCGCCGCTCAAATAGACACGTCTCTGCCCCCTAATTGGACCAAAGAATTCTAGAAGCAGCCGCGGCTCTCGAATAATTCCCGGCTGCGAACGTGTCGTTCCCTTCTTTCCTCTCGGCGTGTTCCAGGGTGAAACAGAGCGGCGCGTAATTATTATTCCAGCAGACGGCAGCAGCGCGTACGGTTGGCTGTGACGTTCACGTCGCAATTAAACGTATATTATTGCTGTAAACAGGAGGACAAGTTGGCCCCCTCCCTTGCGGCGTGAACGCGTTTTCGTAATTTATGGATCGCTCGTCTTTCTTTCGCGTCCCTTTGTCCCATAGCGGAAGCTGGCTCGCCCGATCGCGGGGAACGACGCTGGATAGAGGGCGCGACGCCGACGCCGTGGATCCTAATTAGGCGTCACCGGGTGAAAGAACAACGGTCGGCATTAAACGGCGGCGCTGTATCCAGAAGGAGAGGAGAGGAAGGATGAGAGGAACGGCTGGCTGCATGGTAGCCGACGTCGCAGGGCGCGTTTTCACGGGAAATTACGAGACATCCGAGCGACCGAGAGGGCGACACCTCTGTTCGTCGTCGTAAAAGTCCCGGGATGAGAGGCGACGAGTTAGCCGGATGGCTTGTCTGACGGCAGAGGGATTTCCGAAAGTGGAAACGCGTTTGAGGAATTAGATCTTTTCCCAGCCACCGGTTATGCGTCGCGCCCGTTATTTCGCCCGTTTCCGACGACCTTTTCATACGTCCCAGCTTGTTACAGGGCTTTCCTTGCCACGGATCCTGGGTTTAGGAATTATATCCTCTATCTAGTGATTTTTGTTGCTCTCCGCTCTTTCAGTCTAGAAATTTCTTTACCGAGTCTGATCTTGGAATAGCGTTCGTTATTTCGACGGAGAGGCAAGAGGTGTATTCCATTGGTAGACCATAATCTTCTATGATATTAGTTAGATCACACATCTCCCGGTTTAGTAACGTTGTAAATTTCTATTTGACACACGGTGCTATATGATCAGGTTAATAGGAAGGGATCTATGGTGGTATTTTCATCTCTGTCACTTGAAGGAGGTTCGAATACTTTCTCCTTATTTTATTTTTATTCTACTGGTAGTTTATAATCTTCTATGATATTATCTAGACCACACATCTTCCGGTTTAGTAACATTGTAAATTCACACTTTATTTATCACACGGTGCTATATGATCAGGTTAATAGGAAGGGATCTATGGTGGTATTTTCATCTCTGTCACTTGAAGGAGGTTCGAAGACTTTCTCCTTATTTTATTTTTATTCTACTGGTAGTACATAATTAACACTAGGTTTACGGAAGTTTTTGAATACCTATCTTTATGGAAACCCGTCAGATTCACGGTTAAAGAAAACTACCTATTTTCTTAAAAAATAAGACCATGAGTTTAATTTAAAAACAATTACGATATTAACAAACTTAATATAAGTTGATTAAATCAATTAATATTATATAATTGGAGCAACTCACCCGTCAGATTGACGGGACCCGTAAATCTAGTGTTAAATAGCGAACCGCGAGGTTCGAAAATGTTGAGAAACATTTAATTTTTCCCGCGGTTTGCAGGCGAAGCAACCGTGACCATCCTCAATGAACGAGCTACACGCGATTATGTCGTTAAGTCGTTCCTCGACCTTTGCATCTTTTATCGAGGCTGACCGATAACGGCGATAAGACGATAACGCGTGTTTTTCCACCTGTCCGCCGTTTGTTTACCCCTCGGTTTCCACATCGCCGTTCTAACGTTTAATAAACGCTGGTTTAGGTTTGGCCGGTTCCCTCGTAAAAGGGGCCGCGCTCAATGGATGATCAAAAGAGGAGCAAGGGAAGGCGGATTTTTAAAAACAATGAACGGCCGAAAACAAAACTGCCGTGGAACAAAAGGCCTTTCCCGTGCCTTGCCATCCTCCACGCCTTGTTCTGTCCTATTTTCTTTGTATTTAGACATTGTTCGTCCGTCTTCAATTATTCTATATAACTTTCCTCTCGTTCCTGCAGGGACAGAGGCCTCGCGACTTTGTGACTCCCGGATGTTCCATCGCGTTTTACTCTTCTCACCTGCGCGTCTCTCGTTTTTACCCTCGAATTTTCGGTAATTCACGCGGGAAGAAACGGAGAATGTATAAATAACGATCGGATTATTACACCCGCGAGGACGATACTTTATGATTTCGCGAAATTCGTATAATTCTCCGGGAATTTCCCGGTGTTCGTTTATCGAAAAGACGCGGAGGACAGGCAGCGGCGAGGTTAATCGAGTGTGAACCGTGGAGAAAGGAGTTTGCGGGATATTATCCGCCAAGTACAATGGCGTGTACGGCGAGAGAGAGAGAGAGGGAATGAATTTTTGCATATTTAAGCGTATCCGTATATCTCATTACGCCCTTTATGCTTCTTGCACGCTGTTCTGGAAAAAGGGTTCGAGTGTCCCGTTGGGAATATACGTGTAGACTGTCCAGAAAAATCGGAAGGAAAATTTGTAATATATATATATGTATATTCACGGAATTAATTTGCACAAAGACAGGGATGAATCGTCTGGAACTCGCGATATATCGAAGTGTTTCAGTTACATTTTAATTCTTCGTAATTATTACATGGCTGGATAATGTATTATTAACTTCGCGATAACTCTGGCAGCGAATGATCCTTTAGAACTCACTAGCCACCAGCCACGATTTGATTTTATTTTTTTGTTTGAAGACTGAAAAGCGAGGTTACTGTCGTGATTCTTTGTTTCGAGGAGTAAAATCTCGGCTTTTAACGCTAAATTTACCACTAAATGTCGAATAATCTGTTAATGGAAAAACTGAGGAAGAAAAAGGAAACGGAAATGGAAAAGTGATTATATATGTAGGACCGTTTTTTGGTGTACGGAATTGATTAGGATAATACTGCGACGTCTTCGTGATGACTTTATTAAAATAATCAACTGACTGGATACTCCGACTCACTCTAGCTCGCTTATCACAAAAACTACTTTAAGACTAAAAATTCTCGCTATCTGCACTGCTATATAAACCTATCATTCTATCCTCTTTCATACACAGGCGCTCTTTCTGGGCCAGATATTTGAAAATCCCCAACTTTCACTGGTTTCTAGCATTTATCCCTCTCATAAATAGCTGAAACACTCGGGCCTCTTGGTCACTTCCATGTGCTCTGTGTTCCATTCACTCCTGACATTCATTCAGGGCTATATTCATCCCATTCCTACATATAATTAGTGTTAAATAGTTAAAAAAATGTCGACAACCTTGAAACGCTATTGATATAATCTTGACAAAACTCTTTCTTTGTTACCAGCAAACGTACGTTCTGTCATAAATACTTTTCCCATTTTCATAGCATCGGAAACAAAGTAGATGTCGAACCAAAAAATCCCCAAAAAATCGACATTGGAATAAAGATTCCTCGAGATGCAAGGGATGGAAAAACCCGAGCCACATTCGCCACCTGTCCCCACTCCCTTGTCCTCTCGTCACCCCTAATCCCACTTCCATTATCAATTTCCGCTCACCCTCCACGCCCAAGCATTCTCACCCCGAAAGGAAACGCATCGAATCGCAATATCACCGGACCACAATGCCCGCAGTGACGCGGGTAACAAAACGAGAGAGAGAGGGAGAGAGAGAGGGAGAAAAAAAAACTGATCCTGGAGACTTCGATCCTTTGGAAAAGACCAACTAGAGGGGATAGCGTTGACTGGGCGGAAGACAGCGGTCCACGCGGGTATTTTTCCAAGGTGTAACCATTGTCGATGGCGCTCTTTGATCGGCCGGCCTGGTTACGACCGCGATGATGAAGGACTGATTACGCCGCGGCGCACGGCGTCGCGGGGTTGCGGGCCGAGATGCGTGCGCGCCGCTGGATGAATGCAGAGGAGGGTAGGAATGACAAAAGAGCGCGGCGCGTCGCGAGCGGGAAAACAATGCGCGCGGAGCATGCGTGCAAATGAAAACCGACCCGCTGCAAACCGGAGCACTTTGCGTGCGAGGAATTAACTCGGCAGACAGATCGGGGAATCGAGTGGAGAGAAGAAGACGCGAGGGATCGGGGAACGAATTTCCCGATAGATGGCGCGACTGTGTTAGCGCGCCATGTCAGAGATTCTAGTATCTGTAACGCGGAATTGCGATTGTAATTAACGACACTCGGCATTCAAAGCTGATTAGTGAATTTTTCGTCAGAAATTTTTTTCCGGATATCAGCATTGGTAACTTTAGGGCACCGCGAGATTCGAGTTTTACAGATTTTGACGATTGCTTTTTAATTGGAATTAACGCGGCTCAGTATTTAGAAGTGATTAATCAATTTTTCGTCAAAATATTCTTCCGGATATCAGCATTGGTAACTTTAGGTCGCCGCGAGATTCGAGTTTTGAAGATTTTGACAATTGCTTTTTAATTGAAATTAACGCGGCTCGGCATTCAGAAATAATTAGTGAATTTTTCGTCAGAAATGTTCTTCCGGATATCAGCATTGGTAACTTTAGGGCGTCGCAAGATTCGAGTTTTACAGATTTCAACGATTGCTTCTTAATTGGAATTAACGCGACTTGGCATCCAGGATTGTTCAACGAAATTTTTGCCAAAAATGTTCTTCCTGATATCAGTATTGGTAACTTTAGGGCACTACGAGATTCGAATTTTGCAGATTTTGACGATTATTTTTTAATTGGAATTAACGCGACTCAACATTCAGAGGTGATCAATGAATTTTTCGTCAAAATATTCTTTCAGATATCAACATTGGTAACTTTAGGGCACCGCAAGATTCGGGTTTTGCAGATTTTGACGATTGCTTTTTTATTGGAATTAACGCCGCATTCAGAGCCGATTAGTGAATTTTTCGTCACAAATTTTCTTCCGGATATTAGCATTGGTAACTTTGGGACACCACGAGATTCGAGTTTTACAGATTTTGACGATTGCTTTTTAAATAGTTCTATAGCGGCCATCGTTCTCAGCTATGTTATCAGATGAATTCCGTGTCAAAGGATTTTCTCGTAAGTTCTTGGTAAATCCTCCGATTTCAGAATATGCCATGCCTAGTCCTTTCAACAATATTCTAGTCCTTTCAATAATATCCCTAGTGTTTCCAATAATATCACTAGCCTAAGGCAGGGCCTACTAGGTAGCCTTACCGATGAGTCCACTAGTAGGCCCAGGACCAAACGCATTCCTTCCTTTTTCTTTCATCTTTTTTAGCACCATATTAACTTCAAGGATACTTGGACTCTACTAAGACAGCAATCTTCCTGAGAGAGGTTTATTATAGTTCATCTTTTTCGATAAATATGGAGTCCAGGACAATTTGATACTGCTTTTGCGAATATCGATGATTGTTTTTAAAGATTTTATCAGAAGTATCTATTCAATTAAATGATTCGACGGATTTTTAGGTATAGAAAAGTACTATGTTGATGGAATGCAAGAATCCTCTATCAGAAACTCAACGATATTCTTCGCATTCATATAAAACATACATACATTGAATTGTTTCGTTTCAATATTCCACGTATTGTTGCACAATTTCAATCGTATAATTCGTATTAATTATAACTTGTCACACGAATATCATTGCTAAGTGGTCATCGAGTGCTGCCTCTCGAGTGTAAAGGATTAATCGTTGACACGACAAAGGATTTCGAGTTTGAAGCCATAAAACATAACATTCCTTTACCTGTCCAGTGTTATTTATTTACGTGTCTTCCCTAGTGTCATCCAAAACTCCAAATTTCAAAAACAGGCTAACAATAATTAACACACAGACTTTTCTTTCTGCGAAACCCAGTTTAACAATTGAACTTGTTACCTTATCAAGCAGATCTGAAAACTTCATCAACGAGAGCCACACGAGTTACGATAAGTATCAACGATAAAGGCTCGTTTCTAAAAATACGTCTTATCAAAGGTACCTTTGTTTTTCGTCAAGGTCAGCTCGACCTTCTCGGATCACACGATCGTGATTCATAGCGACGTATCGAGGAACACGTAACCGTCTATTTATAGAAAACCAAATGACCAACTCGATTACCAGTGTATCCTAACTTCTGACTTAATTACCAAGAGTGACCAAACGCGTTTCAGATGCCAGGATCAAAAATGGGGATAGGAAAACGAACATGCATATGTGGATGGTCATTTATTGATTGGTACACGCGATAATGGTTCCCCTGTTAACAATTACCAAAGGACACGCTTCGAACCCGGCTAGCATAAATCTTCGACGTTCGAAACATTGGCAGGGAACCTTGTACGAACGGGAATAGGGAGTGTTCGTTCCGTGCGTTCTGTCCCTGTAACAACCCTCTAGGTCGACTTGGTCCGAACGAATTATCTAAGCAACGTCACGCGAATCGGACCAACGTCAGGTCGAAGGAACATAGGCGTCACCGACACGGCCGTGGGTTATATATTCGCCCAGAAGGGTTCTTCTCAGCGTCCTGCGAACGCAGGACCGAGGATCGTACAGTCCGAGTTAAAACTTATGGCAAATAGAGGCTCGTCGCTTCCAAACTCGATTGGTTGCATGGAATGTTCATCGAAGTATGCTAATCGCATTATCTATCGTCGCTTGAGCGCTTTCGCGATCTTTATCAATCATAAGTAGTTTTGTTTATTAATTTTCACATAATGCTGGGTCCCTAAAGTATTTGGTCATCCCATAAGTTCATTCGCGGTGATATTTACATTCCTCGTCACAATTTATAAACTATATCGGTGATTAACGTCTTTGTCAACGAAATAGGAAGAAGTAGAATAAAAGGGCCACTAAATTTTTTTTTAATATTTAAAGGTTTATTCGACGTATAATTTTAAATGGTAAAAGTAAAAACCGGAACGAATTTATGGGATGACCTAATAATTGTCATATAGTTTAACCCTTTTAGTGCCGGGCGGAAAAGAAATGTTTATGCAAAGATAATCAGCCGAATTTTACGATTTTATTAGGATTTGGAAAAAGGCTCATAAAAACTAAACGAAAAGCAATATTTACATAATTCCAATAGCGGTCTATTAAGGATAAAATGGAGAATAAAACAGTGATATTTTTTTTCTATATTCATTGAAAATTACATAAATGGCAAAGATATAAGTGATAAAAACGAAAAGAAAAATTGAGTTCTCTGTTTCAAAACGTAATTGCACATAGGAAAAGTCATCTTCTTATCATAACTTTATATAGACCATTTATTGCAAAATATATACTTTAAATTTCCAATATATTTTTTAACAAAATAAGTAATATTGCACAAGAAACATGAAAAATAACTCCAAGGCACATGGTAGGCACCGGACGGATTATCTCATCCGAAACAAGTAATTGTTACAGGTTAAATTGCTGAGACAAAATTAACTTATAATAAATATATTTGTGATATAACTTTGCACATTATAAATTTATTTTGAGATAGAAATCTTTCGTAATGCGAATAGTAAATGCGATATATCGGTCTCCGGCACTAAAAGGGTTAAATCGTCTTCAATTTATTCTTCCAATATTCTATATTATTCTTTAGCAATATTATAATTTTTACGATTTATTATTTCGTTTTTTAAATATCGCGCGTTGTATGGGGTGTGCCAGGTTTTAAATATCAACATTCGACAGAGTACTTTTTCTATGGGTTTAAGTATCAAAGAAATAGGTGTTGGGTAGATGTAGAGTCGAGTAATAGTGATTAAAATCTAAAACGCTTCGTGTATAGAATTTTCCTTGGGTTCTCGTGACTTGGACAATTGTATTACGATTTATAAGATCGGTTGAATTTTTAAGTATGCCGAAGGGAATCTTGGCTAGAACAAAATTGACAGAATCAGTTTATATTGATACAATTTACCTCTTCTTGTTGTACTTAGTATAAATATCTATCTATTATCTTGTTATACTTAGTATGTTATACTTATACTTAGTAGTATGGTAATATTGCAAATCATTGATAGAATCGATTTATCTTTAAATTTACATAGATATACGTGTATGAGAAAGGTTAGATTGATCGATTAGGTAAGAAGGTATTTTTTGACAGATGAAATTATTCGTCGACGAGGTCAGTTGAATATTTAATTCCGTGAGGACGCGCGACACGAAACGGAGCATAAAGCAGTTTAAAATTGCATCGAGCCATAAAAATCACTAGAACACGGACCTGTGTTGTCTAGAGTCTAGGGGATAAAGCACAGGTTCCTACAATTCACGCGTGTCGTCAGTCATCGCTGACAAGTGAACCTTCAGGCTACTCTGGGTTCAACGGAGCTTACGCTTTGTCATGTTCCCTCACGCTTAACGTATGACTTACAACGACAGAGCATCTGCACCCAGCTTATGGCAGTCCGGGTCACCATGCCTACCTACGTCAATGAACCAGAGTAACGGAAAACACGTTTCGATTTTTCTCAACGATACAACTTGCCTTCGAGAGCAAGTTTGAGAAAGTGTCCTCGTTCACACATTTTGCATCATTCTGACCCTTGAGTAGGCCAGGTACTTTAGACACTCAAGATGCATATTTAAATTTTTACTCGTCTCAATTCTACAGGTATAAATATTTCCTATGATCCTAAAATCAAAGAATTCCTTCTGCAGTAGTCACTTTGGAGCATTAATTCTTTAGCTTACAATGTCGCCTCAGAGGCGTCGTAAGGCTATCGGGCCAATTTTCAACAATAAATCTCTTTTTGGCTTAATAATCAACTAATCGCAATTATTTATCAAACATTTTGCAAAGTTAATTGTACCGCGCTCGTGTATATACAAATCATAGGAAGTTTGCGATTTGTACAGTTTCGAACGCTCAGCCAACGACCTTGGTGTCCCTTTTGTTGAAAAATAAATCGTAAGGCAAGGGGTTAATAATCTGAGAATTGTCTTAAAATCCTTGCTATCTTGATAATTTCCTCTAATTCAGATCAGATCGTGAAAGCAATTTTAGATTAGATACGTATTTGGATATCATTATCACTGTATTTGGATGATTATAATTTTCTTTTTTAACCAAAATGAATATGACAAGTGAAAGAAGTAGGGAATTTCTAATCTATTTTTGATAAAACGTTCGAATGATTCATCCATATTGCAACGCGTACAATGATAAATGAATAGGCGGAGAGAACGCAACACAGTGTTTCGCGATCAGTCATTGAAATTTCACGTTCCCTGTGGATGAATTCATCCGTGCGACCATTGAACATGGATACACACTGCAGCTTTCATCTTTCACCATTACTATACGTCTGCTGTGATCATTCATGATTATTCAAGAAGTGTAAATTCGTCTTAAATACCGTAGCTTTCATCTATCACTTGCACTGCGAGGATCATCCATAATTCAAATTGATCAACTAAAACATTATTGACCATTCTTGATCATCCATAATCATCCTTGATTATCCAAGAAATGTAAATTCTCTTTAATTACTGCAGCTTTCATTTGACACCTGTACTATGAGCGAATTAGGATCATTCTTGAACTTCCAAATCATTCTTGGTCACCGTTTCTTATCCAAGAAATATTAATTCGCCTTAAATATTGCAATTTGCATCTATCACCTGTACTATGAACGAATTAGGATCATCGTTGATCTTCCAAATCATTCTTGGGCATCCTTTCTTATTTAAGAAATGTATATAGTCATTAATTACTGCAGCTTTCATTTGTGACCTGCACTATGAACGAATTAGGATCATCGTTGATCTTCCAAATCATTCTTGGGCACCGTTTTTTGTTCAAGAAATGTAAATTCGCCTTAAATATTGCAGTTTTCATTTGTCATCTGTACTATGAACGAATCAGGATCATGGTTAATCTTCCAAACCATTCTTAGTCACCGTTCTTGGTTCAAGAAATGTAAATTCGCCTTAAATATCGCAGTTTTCATTTGTCACCTGTACTATGAATGAATTAGGATCATCGTTGATCTTCTAAATCATTCTTAGTCACCGTTTCTGATCCAAGAAATATAAATTCGCCTTAAATATTACAACTTTCATCTGTTACTTGTACTATGAACGAATTAGGATCATCCTAGATCATCCAAACCATTCTTGGGCATCATTACTTATCCAAGAAATGAAAATTCGCCTTAAATATTACAACTTTCATCTGTTACCTGTACTATAAACGAATTAGGATCATCGTTAATCTTCCAAACCATTCTTGATCGTCAATTCTCATTCAAGAAATATAAATTCACCTTAAATATTACAACTTTCCTCTGTTACCTGTACTATAAACGAATTAGGATCATCGATAATCTTCCAAACCATTCTTGATCGTCAATTCTCATTCAAGAAATATAAATTCGCCTTAAATATTACAATTTTCATCTGTTACCTGTACTATAAACGAATTAGGATCATCGTTGATCTTCCAAACAATTCTTAGTCACCCTTTCTCACCCAAGAAATGTAAATCCGCCTTAATCACTGACAGATCACCAGCGAGGATCATTCAAAGCGCAGACGCGTAAACTCGCCTCTAGCCTAACCTTCTAGAATCCAGAAACGCAACGGATGACCATAAAACTTGGCGCAGCCCCAGTCCGGTGTCCCCGATTCAGCTTGCAGGCTGGTAATTAGTAACCCCGAATAAAGGATGTGTACGAGGGGAACTTTTAACGACGACTGTACCATCCTCCACGGATGAGCTGCGCGCGACAGCTGAGCTCTGCTTCAGTCACGGCTCGCTCCATTTCAAACTCTTTTCGACCCTAACTCATCCCTCCACGCCTTCTCGCATCCACCACCTTCTCATCTCGCGCGGAAGGGCCCTGCAGAAGCTCGGGATGGATCCAATCCTACGACCAGTTCCTCTGCTGCACCCCCTGCTTCCGTTTTCCTTTGCCCCCTCGCGTCTACGCCGTTCGAATCACGACCATTTCTGACGATTTAAACAAACGGCTTCAATTTGCACGGATCCCGGTCAGAAATGCAAATTGTATCACTCGGCACTGCGAAACTGGTTGATCACGACGTTTGCTGCCTTGCTGGAGAAACGTTGGTCTAGGAAGAAACGTAGTTCCCGAGAAGAACGCGTTGAGTTACAAATTTTTACTAATTTCTCACTCTCGTGAATAAAACAGAAGTAAAAGGAGAAATAAACGAGCAACAGCGACTTCGTGAATATTATTATCTATCGATGCATTTATGGATGATCAGAGGAAACTTTTTGCTCGGAATTTATCATTTTTATCACCAATTATAGTTATATGCTTAATAATAGTTATAAAAATATACTTTACAAATGGTAAGAGATTTTGCGATTAATAATAGATTTTATACCGTAGTGTTTTGATATTTTTGCAGGGATATTAACACATTGCCCTCGCATTCTTTTGCGCGCACCAGAAACATTTTATACGATGCATATATGCACTTTATTAATTTTCCTTTGGTATTATATTCTCATAAGGTATTAAGTTGTTTCCTTACAAATTAAAACGCGAACTTTATTATCCTGGTAACGTAACAAGAAAATCTATTTTTAATTCCTTAAATTATCGATCGAATAAAACTGAAAACGAGATATCTCGTGACCCGTCCGCAATGTGTTAAAAAAATATGAATATAATTTAACATAAATTAAATTCAAAGTGGAAAAAGGTGATTAGTTGATTTTAAATACGTATTAGTAGAATATGAATAATAAGTCAGAAGTGATCCTGGCACGCGACAAGGTGTTTCAGTATTCCCAGAGTTAATACACGTATCTAATATTTATAATCATTGTATCAGTAGGTTATTTCGTATGTAATAACATTTTAGTCAGATATAAAGCATCTATTGCTAGAGATCGTCTACTTAGATGCGCAGAGAAGATGGTAATTTTAGCGTTAAAGAGCCTCGCCTGTTATCGTCTCGCTATTCTCCTCGCACCGCGAGATTCCGTAGTGTCGGCTAGAGTAGCGAAATTTTCGATTGTCATGGCTCATTTAGTTATAACAAAACGAGCAACGCGTAGAATATTCCGGCGATAATAAATTTCAATGCGGCAATGAAACTGAAATTTGATAGAGCACCCGTCTTCCTATTGTTTATGGAAAGCCTCGAATTCGCTGTGACTACTCGAATTAACGTTCTAAAGCTGCGCCTGATAAATGTTCCCTCGATTTACGCTATTATTCCATCAACCGATTGTTCAAATTGCGTATTTAACGCGAATTAACGACGGAATGAGCGACCTATTTTTCAGCGATTTCTTCCTCTGTGATATCAAATCATTCTGTCGTTATCATTGCTCTGTCTCCTCTCGTCGCCGTTTTTAATTCACCGTTAATAGCCTTGTTAATTTCGCGTTAGCTTTGCGTTCGTAATTTCGAAATACACGTTAACGATTTCACGTTGATTAATTTACGCCGATAACCCTATATCGATGATATCGAATGATCGGAAAGGACGATGAAGTAATTGATGGTTAAAATAAACGGACGGATATCCTATCGTTATAAATTTACAAATTGATCTTACTTTAAGAGATAGGTCAAGACGCAGAGAGCAGTTTATTTCCAGCCAGATTTTTATTCCAATCTTTTGTAAAGGATATTCTACGGTTCTGCCTTCCACTTTAATGCAAATGTGACATTTCTGTAGAAAGAAATCGAGAACATTTTGAAAACGTCTCGATTCACGTCGAGTTGTTCCACTGGTTGTTCTATATTTTTCAATGATGCCTGTACGAAACACAAACTGAAAGAAAAATGTTCCTATCTTTTTCAGGAATAATCTAGTAACATCTATTTCATATTTCTTGCCTGAAAATTTGAAAATTTACCGAAAAAGTAAAGATATTTAGGTTAGAAGAAAAATGAAAATTATTGTTGTTGTTATTATCGAGTGCGTAAACCGTGTTGCAAGTTCTGTGTTAACCCCTTGACTGACTTTGACGAGTCTGACTCGTCATTGATTTCCTGGGCCATCACAGACTTTGACGAGTCTGACTCGTCAAGCGCTTCTTTCGGCGGACGCCGTGCAAGTTACAATTAGATTACATAGTTGCTTCACTCGTTCTTCGATTCTCATTTGTTTATGACGTTCGAGATGGCTAACATCAATCTGATTAATAAAAATCCAAATTTCAAAATAAAATGTACTCTTTCTCAATCTTCGCGTACATAACTGTTCGGTTAAGCGAAATTAAATAGTATTTTTTTGTCGCATCAAATTCCATTTAATTCGTCAGTCAAGGGGTTAATTTGCTGTGCAGCTCATATTCCCCTAATTAACGTAACGTAATTTTGTAGTAACATAAACTATTATACATGAGAGTACTCGTTACAAGCCACTATTTTGCTTACACGTGACGTTACTCGTCCCTGGTATTGTTCAATTTTCCGAACTCTTTGTTAGTGCCTATTCCGTTACCTCCGATGTTCTTCATCGAAAACATTAATTTCAGCACAATACGCGATCACGTTACCTATAGAATCTAATTAATTACCCATTATGCTCCATTTATTACCGTAGTGTTATACAATTACGTTAATTACCCGACTCGTTTTCAGTAACCTCGTGAAATTTGATCTCCCCGGTAAGTATCGCAAAGAGTCAAATCCTGATCCATCCTGGCCCAGTTTTCACGATTTTTTGCGGAAAATTAAGACGAAATCAGCTACTCGCAGACGAATTTCCGAGCCGATAGCCGCGTAAAAAATCTCCTCTCGCCTCATAACATAACTTTTAACCGTCACGATCCAGAAAATTACCAGGCACCGAGCCAATCGTCTCCCTTTTCTCGCCGAGAGGTTACCTCTCGCCGCTTCAACGCGTAATTCTGTTCCGTTGCGAGCCGTAAGTTCGACGAACTTTATCCATATCTCTCGACACGAATATCTAGACGCGTTAATCAACGAATCCGGGCCGATAGTTCCTCTTATTACCGCAACGCGTCGCTCGTGCGCGGAGAGTGGCCATTACGCGTCACTGTCGCGTGTACAAAATGGCCGACACTAACTCGTCTCCGTTAAACGCTTCGTTTCGACGCGTACGAGTATCGAAAGCTCTACTACTTCGTTTCTTTCGCGAAATTTCTCATCTAGAACCCGGAAATTCGCTCCATCTCGAAATACGGCACAGAAAAAATGGGAAAATCTCGGGAAAAACAGGCGTTCGCTTCGAAATACCTTGTCGGTGTGTTTTGCTTCTCTCGTTCATTCAGTCTTTCTCGGTGAAAACAATCTTTTAAAGGGACGATTTCGCGGCGTCGTTGTCGCGACGCCGGCGTCGCGTCAGCGCTGAAATCTGCCGCGATTCTTGCGATTCGAATGAAGCCGTGTAACTCCCGTCTTTGAACGGATTCCTCGCGTTATTCACGGGTAATATCCTGGCTGAAGTTTCGCTTGATCTCGCGTAAGCCGCGTTTTGCATCGCGCGGGAAATTCGCCGTGGATACGGCTCATTCTCAATGCGCGCGGCCGGTCCGAGAGGTCGACACTTTAAGCCGAATTTTCGCGTTGTCGATCGCGGCTCTGTAACGTATTCAGCGCGGCAATCCGATACACCGTCCGCTTCTATAATCGAATTTTCCGCCACGGGTACTTGTTTCACCGGCGATAACTTCGCCCCAAACGCAATAAACGTTTTGTTCTTTTGTACCGGAAGAATGGACCGAATCTTTATGCGGTTTTCATTTAGTCCGGCCTGCTCGTTCGTTTCCCAAACGGCTCCGTTTGGTGTTGGTTCGTGTAAACGAGCGGAGATTACGAAGATTTCTCTTTTTAACGCGGGCAACGAAATTAAATTCACTGCGATTTATAAATCAGCTTACGAATCAATTATTAATCGATGTAACTCCATAAAGAAGTGTTAGAATAGTATATATCATAAATTTATTATTTTTATGCAGCGAGGTAATCGATTCCACTTTATTTCTCGATAACAAAGCTTCCGAAAGGATTTAACCCTAGATTCATAAACTATATTTACGGTTACATTGTTCATAAACATATGTCTCTGATACACTTTACTTGTACGGTCACCTAATTTAAGTATTATGGAAGATATTAATAAAAATCTACAAACATTAGTTAGAAACAACTTTTATTGACAATTTACACATGAAAAAAATATTGAAAAAATCAATCTGAGCATTCTAGGCACAAACTACCGCGATGTTCTATACACATGCTGTAAGAGTTCTTTTAGTTGAGGGTGCATGAGAGACGTGTGTTTATGAATCTAGGGTTAAGTAATATAAATTTGAGAAATTTCAAATACCAAATTAGGTTTGTTTAGGGTACATGAAGATTGTTTCAATTTTGTGTTATAAGAATGAAACAAAATTATGACAGAATATATTTATTATAAAGTAAAAATTCAAGTCATTGGTTCGAATAAAAGTGTTTAAAAATTGAAGTAAAATATTGCTTGAATTCGGAAACATGGATTCTCGGCGAAGACTATGCACATCGTGTAATCGGTCTTCTGTAGAAACTTCGAGTACATATATGGAGCATCCTGGACACTTACATCCGCAAACAGAAGTCTAACTGTGCAGCCAAAACACGTCTGTTTGCATCATATGTCATGATCGCGACATCATTAGGGGAAGTAATTACTCACGTCATCGATTAACCTGTTAAATTGAAAAGACGAGTCGACTCTAGTCGAATTACCAATATTTCAGACGTCATAATCTATCAACCTATTTCGATTAATTCGCTATCTTTCCATAGTATCTCTCCCCGGTACAACCATGCTAAAAACACATACTAATATTCGAATCTATGCAAAATCCGATCGTTCTCATTCGCCTGAAAATATTCAGGACGTTAATTTTGCATATCCTGCATTTTGCAACTACGAAGAAGAGCATAAAATTCGATCGATAGCTCGTAACGACAGGCGCTAATACCGAAGAGGAAAAACGCGTGCTTTTTGAACCCGAATTTCGTCTTCTTTAATACATCACTTTTCAGCAATAACTCAAAAAGCTAATCCTTAATCCGGTCCGTGAAAAGGAGCTTTCGATCGCGCCGTTAAACAAGGAAACGGCCATCCAGTCAGCCGTATTCCGTCATTTTTAATGCATCCTTAATGCGCGTTAATCCTTTAATGCTCAGAACGAAGCTTCGAATCGAGAAACAGCCATTGTGAATCTATTAACGCAGCTGTCGTGATCATCCGCAACTGACGCAAGCCGTGATGCATATAGAAACATGAAAACACGAAGGTTCGCAATTTTATAAATACACGTAAATTCATCATGGCTGTGGCGACGGTTCAAAAAGACACCAGGTTTTTCATTAACGGAGTTGCGGAATATACGATTCGCATATTTACTTCTCGTTCGTTTCGTCTGCGAAAGGTTACTAAACTTCACGAAGCGTTTGTAAGAAGGATCGACGTTCAGAATTTTTCAAATATCACACGTTACGACATGGTATTTTTAAGAGGATTTTCCACTGAACTCACTAGCGCCACCATGACCTGTAACTCCAGTGGATGAACTCTAAATAACACATCTGTACATCGTCGAATTATTTCCAAATTTAGCGACATATGACGAAGATTTGTTCCTTAATTTATTTAACACATCATTCCGAACATTTCGATGCAACTTATACAGGGTGTTCCATTTATATCGACGATTTATTAACACTAGATTTACGGGACCCAATTTGACAGGAGAGTTACTCCACTAATACAATATTAATAGATTTAATCAATTTGTATTACATTTGTTAATATCGTAATTATTTTTAAATTAAACTTATGGCTTTATTTTTCAAGAAAATACGTAGTTTCCTGTACCCACAAATCTGACCGGTGTTCATAAAGATAGGTACACAAAAACGTCCATAAACCTGTTATTAAAAAGACAAAGCGACGTTTATTTCTTATTACTTCGATTTACCCTTTTTATTATTCTTCCTATTTACCCGTTAAAGGCACTAAAGAACAGATTATTCTCTTGACAAAAGCCGCGTACTCGTGCAATTTTTCGACTTCCATATTTCCGTTGTCGAACATACTTCAATTTTCGAATACTTTGCATTACCACTTGGGCGCTGCGAAGCCAGCAAAAAATATCTTTCGAACCGTCCCGAACTGTAATTCCGAGGCACGAAAAAAAAAAAAGGAAAAAAAAACCCCGTTAGCATCGAGCCATCGAGTTAGACTGCAGCCTGCAGGGTTCCATTTTTCCGTTCGGTCGTCACGTTTTCGGCCGGCATAATTACCGGCGCGAAGTGGGCTAGGTATTAACGAACGGGCGCGTGCAGACGGCGAAATCCGCTTGGAAACGCTGGTACAGCTGAAACCTAATCACGCGCGGCCGCCGAATTACATCGAAGCTTACGGACAACTGCGTTAAATGGAAATTGTAGGCTTCGCGGTAGGCGCGCGGGGGGGCCGCAGGGGGGCGGCAATCGCAATTGGGCCATTGTTTCGATTGCGTACAGGCATTTTGGGCAACTGCGCTTTCGCGGATGCCAACGGCCGCCTCCGCAGCGAACGCCGCGATATACATCATGAAATGCCGATACGCCGCGCAGATATGTACCTGTCGCCGTGCCGAAATAGTTTCCGAGCCTGTCGATTACGTTATTTAGATAGCGGGCCCGATACGGCGCCCCGGTATCGTGCACCCACGTTAAACGAGTCCACGGCGAAAACCGCCGGCCGCGCTAGCCTCTGTCACGTGACATCGATATTTTTGCGCCGCTACGCGACGCTTCGTTAACGCTCAGACGCTGACCATGCCGGGATTTACGGCCGTGATATCGCGGCGCTGCGATCGCGCGACGCCCGAACGCGAGAACTTGGCGGCGCTACGGTCGACAGGTGTTGCTAGGTGTCGCTGAGAGCTCACGAGGTACACTCGTGTGTGAAAGTATTCGTTTACTTCTTTTTTAAGATAATAGTATGGATTATAGTTTCGTGAGGGTAGTCGAACGTGAGAGTATTCGTTTACTTCGTTTCGAAAAGGTTAGGCAAAGTAATAGCACGGATTATAGTTTCGTGAGGGTATTCGAACGTGAAAATATCGTTTACTTTGTTTGTAAGAGGCCAGACGATATAGTGACAAGGATTATAGTTTTGTAAGGGTACTCGTGTGTGAAAGTATTCGTTTACTTCTTTTTTAAGATAATAGCACGGATTATAGTTTCGTGAGGGTACTCGAACGTGAGAGTATTCGTTTACTTCGTTTCGAAAAGGTTAGGCAAAGTAATAGCACGGATTATAGTTTTGTGAAGGTACTCCAACGTGAAAATATTCGTTTAGTTTGTTTGTAAGAGGCCAAACAAAATAGTAACACGGATTAGAGTTTTGTAAGGGTACTTGAACGTGAAAGTATTCGTTTACTTGGGTTTTAAGAGGTCAGGCAAAATAATAATACGGATTATAGTTTTGTGAAGGCATTCGAACGTGAGAGTACTCGTTTACTTTGTTTCCAAGAGGCCAAGCAAAATAGTAGCACGGATTATAGTTTTTGAGAGTATTCGAACGTGAAAGTACTCGTTTACTTTGTTTCTAAGAGGTCAGGAAAAGTAATAGCACGAATTATAGTTTTGTGAAGGGACTCGAACGTGAAAGTACTCTTTTACTTCGTTTCTAAGAGGCTAAGCAAAATAATAGCACGGATTATAGCTTCGCGAAAATAATCGTGCATGAAAATAATAGCATGGATTATAGCGTTTTATGAGTGTACTCGAACGTGAAAGTACCCGTCTCAATATCCAACTTTCCAATTACTAGCTTTCTTCCATCTTCAACCAAAGCTGTATATTTCGTAAAAATATATAAATCCGAAAAGCAATGAATACTAAATCCGCATTCGCAGTTTCCTCATCGAAGACAGGCAGATGCTTTTAACGCAATCGATATTGTTTATTTCCGTGGTACAATTTTAATTACCAATCATTACCCGTGCGTGCTGTACTTAAGCGAATATTACAGTCCGATATTACCGATATTCAACAAAAAGTGACGGTGATACTGGTCGTCTTATAAATGGTATACGATTTCGGCGGTCATAGCGAGCTCGAAGGAGGAGGATGACGAAAGGAAGTGTGATTCCGGAGTCTGCTGGTGGATTGATGTATAGAGCTATCTATCAGACCCATGTCTTCGTGTGAGAGCGTTTGACGTATCGAGATAAGGAGCTGTATTTGGAATGTTCACGGCAGCTTCGGCGTCTAAATTGCATTCTGTATTCTATTTCCTTAATGTAAAGGGTTCGGCTGATGGTGTGCGGTGGCTAGAAGCTGTGTAGGTTCTTGTGATTGACGAGTATGGGACGTCAGATAGCGGAGAAGAAATAAGTTGCCTTATATCTTTAAAGGAGATACTAAATGTAATGTAAATGTGCAGAAATTCCACTATAGAAACCGTCTCGAAATTTTTCCTATTTCCATTCCATCGTACACGTGAAATTGAAGTAAATACTCGATATTATCGTTCCTTTTCCGCAACAATTCAGACGAAAACGCTGTTCAACGTGTGGTATTATCAATAATTCGAGTACGGACTGATATACACAGCCCGAAAGTTCGAAAGGAACTTGTAGAAGGAGAAAGATGAGGTGAATCGATCGTCGTTGATTAAGAATTACAACATCGGGCAGTAATTTGCCGAAATTCGAGAGAGGCGATATCGATGGGGAGACATTAGCGACGAGAACAGTGGACGTCATCGCGGAACGAAATCTCTCGTTCGATTTATCTTCTGGCCGGTCTTCGGCCATTTTCGTTCGCCATTTCGCGCCTATGCATCATCGTTTTCATTATATCCACGCGTATTTGTCGTCGTAAATTCGTTACGCGAATTTCACGGCCCGACGAGCTTCGTCCTTCCCGTAATTACGACGACGTTGATTCGCACTGATTAATTCTTCCCGCGATCCTCTTTCTCCTAATTCCGTTCCGCTGGTGTAATTAAAAAAAAAACCGTCTAATTCCCCGGCGCTGCTCACTTTCATCCTTTTGTCGACCTTTCGTCGCCCTACGTTAACGAGTTTTGCGACACGAAAACAGCTTTATCTCGTTTCCTGCGATTTCTCCTCCGTTTTGCTCTACTTTCCCTGTCTATCGATTGTTTCGTCTCCGCATTTTGGATGAGGGAGAGAAAGAGAGGAAACGCGACTGCATTTTTGGATATTTATAATACGACACTTGCACTTTCATTTAATTTTAACGTTACATTTTTATTGGACTAATAAATATAAAAATAAATGTAAAAACAAGTATTAAATTTTACCTTCGAATATTTAGTGATTTTTGAGTGCGTTATTCAAAGACTTCTGAAATTGTAGGCTAAGAATTTCAAATTTGACGTTTTCAAAATTGATTGAGACCTCTGTCAAATTTAAATTCAGTCAAGAAATAATTTTTTTCAATTTTGTTACTGATTCCTGGTTCACTAACAAATGAGATGCAAGAAGATGACTTTTCTCTTAACACACTAGCGCCACCACGATCCACATCTACGATAAACCTATGGTAATCATTTTCTACTCTTTTACTGATATAATCCTTCAATTTTCTACTTACTGCGCGTGTCACGTTGTTATAACACCTTTCGATACTGTTTACAAAACTTGAAAAAGTGGAATAACACGAAGAGTTGAATTTAACCACCATCTAGTAACACGAACAAGTATTTTTCACTTTTAAATTTTGTTACAGATTCCTGGTTCACTAACAAACGAGATGCGAGAAGATGACTTTTCTCTTAACACACTAGCGCCACCACGACCCGGATCTACGACAAACCTATGGTAATCATTTTCTACTTTTTTACTAACATAATCCTCCAATTTTCTTCCGACTGCGCGTGTCACGTTGTTCCTACACCTTTCGATATTGTTTACACAACTTGAAAAGGTGGTATAACACAAAGAGTTGAATTTAAATACCATCTCGTAACACCAACAAATATTCTTCAACCACGTTTTCCTTCTCTCTCTTTCGCGCACCTCAAGCCTCCAAAAATGCTCGCACGTCTATGCATATCCTGGCATATTTTCCAGCCGATTAGCTTTTCATCGCTTTGGAAACGCTCGCAGCCATTCCCTTGCCAACCTCGCGGACCAGGCTGGACAGGTGTTGTCCCTGCTGCCATGCCGCCATACTCGTTATCGTTCAATCATCGTCGCCCAAAGGGAGAGGCGAAAATCGCGCGGTTCTCGAGGAATATTCGCAACTTTACCGTAGCCCGGCGCGGGCCGGTAATCAATCGATCGGCCCTAATCAGCGGAATAGCGGCGTCGATTTAGCATGGATGCGGCATGAAATATCACTGGTTTGCATGACATTAATTAATTCACGAGTCAGAATTGCGGGTGTGCTTAAATCGTTAGTACGGCGGCTGCAAAGACCGTCAGACCGATTCTCTGGCGTCGGTTAGGCCCGTTGACAAATTGTCCATTGTATCCGTCTGGGTGTGCAACGATCGGAACCTGCGTGCTAGCCGGATTTACACGCGAAATTCCAGCCAGAACTAGCCCGTGGAAACACAAAAGCACGAGGCTGGTGATAGAACAGAGCCGCGTAGGGTGGGTCAGGAACGGCAGAGGATACCGGAAATGGATAGCGCGATAAGCCACTGATTGTGATCCAATAGATCGGCCTGAATCCTCGCTGGAAATTAATGACTCCGCGTCGAGTGTCGCCGACTAAAACCTCCCTCTCTGCCGCTTTTCATTTTTTTTTTACCCCCCTTTTCTACCCCTCCTTCTTCCACCTTCACCGCCGTTTTATCGTCGCCCGGTTTCGCTACCTGAGAAAACGAAAAATTCGCGAGAAAAACCGAAGAAGGGTGAAGAGGTGGGGTGGAAAAAGCGAAACAGACGGAGGATTATTAGCATCACGGGCTATAGGTTCTGACTGGCTTTGTTCGCCCGATGCAAACGCTTTCGAGGGAAAAAATAATCCAGAGAGCGGAAAAAGGAACGGTAAAAATGGGGTGTAGTAAAAGGTGACGCTGCGTTTCGTGAAAGGAAAAATAGAACCCCTCTCTGTATGAATATAAAAAGCGGCGGCATTATTAAACGATAACGAGTTTGACAAATTGCTCGAGAAATCCTTCGTAAAATACACCCCCTCTTTCCTCGGTGTATTTTCACCGAGCAGGGTGATTACTCGCGGATTTTTTTTTCTCACATTCCTGTTATTCCTGTTTGTATCTTCTTCTTTTTCTTATTATCGCGCCAGTCGGCGGGTCCTGTTTGTAGAACGGAGGAGGAAAAATGTTAGGTCCCGCGAAGTAGCTGCGATTTGTCATAGCACCCGCGGTGCCGGGAGAAGGCACGGCAACTGTCGCAGAAGGAAGCGAAAGGGTGAAGTTGACGGCTCTCGTTCTTTTCTTCAACCTCTTCCTCTCCTCGGCTCTTCCGGTGTAAGAACAGCTTCTTTGCTTTAACGACTGTTTTCTGACCCTGTTGGTCCAACTTTCGGCATCACTTTCAACTGTCCGTCGCAGCTAGCTTTCTTTATCCTTTTGTCGCCGCGTCCACCCATTGTACACGCGGGATTGCTTTCGATTCTGGATATTGTTTATCCCTCGAATCGCTGCTCGCGCACGCAGCCTCCGCCGTAAATAGCGAGCACGATTATTTATGGGTTTGCGAAAACGCCTGTTGGTTCCCGACGGTTCTCGTTCGCGTTTCGTTCGTTCTTCCATATTTCCCGTTTGCCAACCACACTGGTATTATCCTTCCTGTTAAGGTTTCAAACAATTTTTAACACCCTGTCCTTCTGTTCTGTCTAGTTATTCAAGTGGAATTTGGACATTTGCAGAAAGGCTGACAGAAAAATTAGAAATTATTTTCAACTAAAGCCTATTCCTAGGTAAAGAGATTCTTAACTGATCTTCTTTTCAATTTCGCAGTTACAACTTCGTTTAGTAGCTATGGAAATTCCTCGTGATTTTAACTTAATATGGTAACTACAATTTCACGATTCCAAAAGTCCAAGATTATTGTAGTAACTCTGAGCAATCTTGTAATTTTAATTTGAGAGAGTAATTATAAGCAATTTAATAGTCTCAACATTATTTATCGCTAAACTTATCATAATCAAGTGACCGGTGAATGTAAAAGCAGTAGAATCTTCAAAAACTGAATTAAAGAGAGGCACTGAAAGATCGATTACATGTATATTGGAAGAAAAATCGCGAAGATAACAACTCGAGATAAAATTTCGTTTTAAAATCGATCATTTAGGCCGTTGTAGGTTTAACGTTAATATTTACGAACAACTCTACAATCTCAAATTAACCTCGAGATTATGAACTACGTAATAGTTGGAATCGAGTTTACTAAACGACTCCACGATTTCATCTAAAGACACAATTACGTATTTCAGTCTTTGTATTATTTCGCGAATTTTTTCAGCGGGACTAAGCAGACCCTTACAGCGAGAAACGTATTGAAATAAAAAATTTTAAAACTCTGACTCGCTTCTCGCATCTTCGTTAATCAAGGCGAAACCGAATAACGAATTACAAATGAATATCTCCGCAGCGGTGCCAGCGAAATGCAAAGGACGAAAGGCTACACCACACTCGAGAGTAAAACGTGCGCGTGAAATTTAAATCGTGCCCAAACAACGATATGACCCGATCCGAAAAATGTCGTCCTTGAACCACATCTGCATCATCCCCGTCTGCCCTCGCCTCTAACCAATTTTTCCAGCCCGAAAATGCTCGACTTTCGCCGCGTCTGACTGTCCTACTTCCACGCAAATTCAGCTGCAGACAGGGCGTACAATTATTCGGTAATTTTCCGCTGCGTCATTACTAGCTGCAGAAGTACGGGTTGGTAATTACCGATACGAAGGCACACATCATTTCACGTCGCAGCTACAAAGCGGGCTCCTTTCGGGGACGAACGACAACGGCAAAGCCGTTCAAATCAAACGCAACCCACACCCCTAAGCTCTTTCCCTGGTGTAACGCTGTTTAACGCGACTTAACCACTACGCAGGCGCGTAGTTTTCGAACCGTGCCCCGGGAAAATCGAGAAAATACATCTCAATGCAACGTCACTGCGGTTTTATGCGTGATGCAGCTCTGCGATGTTTGATAGATCAAGTATCTGCCGTTAATTAAACGTCGTTGTATTTTATACCAACTTTGACGACGCACAGACGCCATTTTGGACGCACCGAGAGTTAAAACCGTGATTTCTCTATAGGACCCAACGAAAGAACAACGCGATCTTTTAGAATCGGTTACTATATTATTCTTGAACCGACTCGACGCGTGATAATCTTCACTGTTGAATACAAATTGAAACTCAAATCGTGGAGAAAAGAATCAAAGTCTGAGGGACTATCGGTTTCGCGAAATTCGTGAAACGATGGAAACAAAGGAGTCACAGGTGTGATACTAACTGACTCTGTCCTAATCGTCTACAAGTTTTTTACAAGTTACCACTGGGTCTGACTAGACCCAAACCTAACCCAAACCTCGTTCTTGCGAACCTAGAAATCTAACTTTCCTGTTCTACGTTTGTCTTATTACATAAGTCTTAAGGTTTTATAGTTTAAGGTTTATAGTTTGGGTTAGATTATTCGATAAGTCTTTGAAAAGTTCCGATATTATTTAATTAAGATAATCGAGGTATTTTATATCATCTTGCCTTGGTTATCACGATTCTAAATGCCTCTTTTATATTCTTCAAAATTCGTCAATTCAATTCATTACCTTTATCCTACCCTTTCTCTGTTGCAGGTTTAGGGGCACAAATGCGAAGACCGAGATCTATTCCAAGGACCAGAGACTGACATAACGATTCATTCATTCGTTCTCAGTAAACCGATGAATCTTGACACCTCGATCATCGTTGACGATCATGAATAGAACCGATGATCGCCGGGAGAGAAACGAAATTTCTGTGACAAAGCGTGACGTGGCGATAAAAAAGTAACGACATTGGGCGGAAGGTGAAGGACGCGTGATCCTTGGGAAGACGACACTCCGACCTCGAGCCTTTGACGATCGACGTCTACCCAGAGGGGGCGAGGCGAATAATCAGCGCAGCATGGCGATAAATATTGAATCCGGTGGAAACCGCGAAAAGAGACGTACACAGAGAGACGGTGGCTCGTAGACGACAGCTCCCAGAGCTCCGAAGAGCTAACAAAGTATGATAGCCGAGGCCCTAGTCTTTGATATTCTATTCCGCGGGTCAATCCCGCGGCACGTCTAACTCGGCAGCGCCATCTGCGCGTGCGCGGGCGCGAGTACACCAGCGCGGCCGGGTATCCTTGTATACTTAACCCGTATGATTTATTCATCTTTATCCAGTTGGAGAACGCGGAACTACTTACTTGGCCGGGTGTTTCGCGCGACGCAGGGGCAAGTTTTCATCTAAATCAGCCGACCACGGGTAGAGCGTTAAATGCAGTTTCCACGTCCGATCTCCTTCCATTTAGCGAGCGGAGAAAGCGCAGAGACGGCGAGAGTGCGTTGCGAGGGTGGCCCGATGGGGTTTTCGGTTAGGTCGGAGGGTACAGAAGGGGGATGGTCGGACAGAGAAGTAAAGGGAGCACGTGCTTATGCCGAAATCCAAAGCGATCGACGCAATAAGCGAAACAATAGTGCTTACGAGCACGCGAACTTCGCACCGCGCAACTTGGTCGGCTCGGTTTGGCACGGGCTTTCCTTATCTATCCTCTGCACCGAGTTATTTAAACTCTCGTATCTCTGCCAGTCCTGTTCCCCGGCCTTTCTGTCCTGCACCCCGTCTCCGCCTCTTTCTCCTGCTCCTTTAGTATTCCAGCCATTCCAGCGCCACCTACAACCCACGGCTACCCTCTCGCTAATGGCTAATGATTATTGCCGGCCCGCTAGATTGCAAGTGTCTGGATAGCGACGTACCACCGGGCCCGACGTAATAACGATGTTTTATTCACTCCGAGACACTTGATAGACTACGCCGCTGGGTATTTTGTCAGGAATAATGGATTCCCCGCGACACGCTTCGGGGCACCATTGTTGGGACAATAAGAAAGTGAATTCGCGTGGAACAGGGGAGTGGGTGTAATGGGTGCACCATAATTATCCGGGATGAGACGAGACTCGATGATTTTCGGGAACTTTAGATGGGTTGTCAAGGTTGAGATTCCGAAAATACCTGTCTGTTACTTTTGGTTTCACGCGTGATAGTTTATTTTTTATATTACGTATGTTTCATATCTTAATTAGTTCGCACTAGTTTTTAATAGTTAGTATTGGAACAGTAGTTTAAAAAATAAATAAGAAAGTGAATTCGCGTAGAATAAAGAGTGTGTTTAATGGGTGCACCATAATTATCCGGGATGAGACGAGACTCGATGATTTTCGGGAACTTTAGATGGGTTGTCAAGGTTGAGATTCCGAGGATACCTGTTTCTTACTTTTGGTTTCACGGGTGGTAGTTTATTTTTCATATTGCGTATTTGATATCTTAGTTAGTTCGCAGAAGTTTTTCATAGTTAGTATTGGAACAGTAGTATAAAAAATAAATAAGAAAGTGAATTCGCGTGGAAAGAAGCTTGGGTGTAATGGGTGCGCTATAATTATCGAGAATGAGACGAGGCTCGATGATTTTCGGGAACTTTAGATGGGTTGTCAAGGTAGAGATTCCGAAAATACCTGTCTGTTACTTTTGGTTTCACGGGTGGTAGTTTATATTTTATACTTACGTATGTTTGATATCCTAATTAGATAGCAGTAGTTTTCAGTAGTTAATGTTGGAACAGTAGTATAATAAAAAATAAATAAGAAAGTGAATTCGCGTGGAATGAAGAGTGGGTGTAATGGATGCACCATAATTATCGAGAATGACACGAGACTCGATTATTTTCGAGAATTTTATGTGGGTTATTAAGATTAGGATTTCGAGGAAACCTATCTGATATTTTAGTTAGTTAGAAATAGTTTTTAGTAATTAGTGTTCGATCAGTAGTATAATCGCGACATCTACTGTGTAATATTTTATGAGATATCTAACAGCGCGGACGAGTAATTTTTACATTTTTAATTGCGAATTGTGATACATCAAGATTCCTACATAATTCCAATAGTTAGTAGTATTTAGAGCTTCAGTTGAGTTTGATTTAGAGCAGCAGATTATTTTTCATCGTAAAATCTATCGTACCCAAACCTAAATCCGTCGCAGACCATAGTTAATTCACCAAATGATAAGAATAACAACTGCATCGAGTTCGATAACGTATTTCGAGTTCGCTAAAATTGACAAGTAACATTTTAGTCGCGATGATTACCCGTTGAACGATGACGCGACTTAAACGTTAGGCGAATTCGAGTTTCCCGACGAACGTCGTGAATTCGGTGAATTAGCGTACACGAGTACTGAGGTTTCTCAGAGATGCGAGGAGAATTCGAGGAGGTCCTGGTGGTAAGAGCGGTTTCGAGATTTATCGTCGTCGAGATGCGATGAAAGAGGTCGTTTCGGTCGGCGATCAGCTAAATTTTATTGCACGTTTAATTTACGGTTTGTTATTGCCCCAGTGTTACCGTATAAACATACGTTGCCGATTTTCAAAACATTTTTACACGTGTTACCCTGAAATATTCGAACCTATAACGACGCGTTTATCAAAAAGAAGCTCTCGTAACTTTTCGAGTAAAATTACATAATTATTTAACCGCGATATAATAATAATATCATAAAAACGTGGTATTGGCGAATCGCAAAAATATTGCACGAGTAACGTATAATATCGGTTAAAAGTATCGCTAATTAAAAATTAGGATTGTTTCGTTGTTTATAGTAGATGTAAGATTATTCTTCGTTTAAATTACTAGTATTTTGGCTCAAATGATCGATTACTAGTCGATTGCGACTGGCAGTGTCAGCCGGCATCGATTTGGATTCGCGCGACGACGGTTCCGCAATAAATTTCGCAAATTCCTCGCCGAGGTTCGCTCCCACAGGTCACGAAGATGTAATCGCAACCACCTGAAGATCAAATCTCGAAGATGCACATTTAATCACGTTTGGACGAGATAATCAACGCTGGCTTTCACGCCGTTCTAGGCCGCACGCGCCAGGAATCTTAAGCGAGTAATAAATAACACGAAACCTGCCGAGTTTCGATTGATCTAACGAACGAGAAAATAAAAATATAAAAGGATAATACCATTTTCAGTAGTCTCTATTATTTTTAATACACGTAAGCGTGACACGTGATCTTGGAATCAGAGCAGATTAATACGTTTCTTATTAATTAATAAAATATTGTTAATTAATAAAACACGATGATAGAACACTCGCAAGGGATCAAATATTCATTATAGAGATCAAAGATAGGTGGATCCAAAGAAAAACTAGAAATCACTAATTAGTGTATAGATCTTTTAAATCAAATCATTATTATTTTATTAAATATGAAGTTAAGTCTATTTATTCTGGAATATATGTAGTGCGTATTACACGTAGCTGTTCTGTTCTTACTGTTTTCCTCTGAAAATGCCACAAGTTTTCCTCTGAAATTCCCGAAGCAATCCGCGTTCAAACGCTTCGACTTGCCTCTATTGGATCCATTCAAACACGAATAATACACACCGCTATCGAAACCTACCCTACAAATGAAACCAAAAATAGTGCGCACCAGAAACCAAATTTTCCTTTGAAATTCTTGAACCAAAGATAATATCACTCTCTTCTTATACCAAATCAAATCAACCAAAAGACTCTCGGAACCCCCAAAATCACGAGAAGTACCATTTCTCCACCCAAAACGCTTCATCGTCAACTTGCCTGTATTGGCTCCATTCAAACACGAATTTCAGGGATAATTCGAAACCAGAAGCTTCGAGTTTTGTTCGTTGCATCCTTCAGAAGAAGAATCCGAAGTCTAGAGCATAGTTATCATTCTCATTCTATTCCAAATAAAATCAACCAAAAGACTCTCGGAACCCCCAAAATCACGAGAAGTACCATTTCTCCACCCAAAATGCTTCATCGTCAACTTGCCTGTATTGGCTCCATTCAAACACGAATCTCAGGGATAATTCGAAACCAGAAGCTTCGAGTTTCATTGTTGGCGTCCTCGAAAGGAAGAATCCGAAGTCTAGTTATCACTTTCTTCCTACACCAAATAAAATCAACTCAAAATCACGAGAGGTGCCATTTTTCCCACTACTCTGCGTCCAAACGCTTCGACGTACCTCCATTTGGCTCATTCAAACACGAATTCAGAGATAATTCGTAACCAGAAGCTTCGAGTTTTGTTCGCTGCATCCTTCAGAAGAAGAATCCGAAGTCTAGAGCATAGTTATCATTCTCATTCTATTCCAAATAAAATCAACCAAAAGACTCTCGGAACTCTCAAAATCGTGAGAAGTACTATTTCTCCATTCAAAACGCTTTGTCCTCAACTTGCCTGCATTGGATTCATTCAAACACGAATTTAGGAATAATTCGAAATCAGAAGCTTCGAGTTTCCTTCATCGCGTGTTACAGAAGAGATTCCGAAATCTAGAGTATAGCTATTCTGTTCCTATACCAACTAAAATCAACCAAAAGACTCTCGGAACCCTCAAAATCGCGAGAGGTACCATTTCTACACTCAAAACGCTTCGCTCTCAACTTGTCTTTATTGACTCCATTCAAATACGAATCCTGGGATAATTATGAAACCAGAAGCTTCGAGTTTCCTTCATCGCGTGATACAGAAGAAGATTCCGAAGTCTAGAGTGTAGTTATCATTCACTTTTTATACCAAATAAAATCAACCAAAAGACTCTCGAATCCTTCAAAATCGCGAGAGGTACCATTTCTCCACTCAAAACTCTTTGCTCTCAACTTGCCTTTATTGACTCCATTCAAACACGAATTCAGGAATAATTTGAAACCAGAAGCTTCGAATTTGGTTCGTCACGTGTTACAGTAGAAAAATCCGATGTCTAGAATATAGTTATCATTCTCTTTTTATACCAAATAAAATCAACCAAAAGACTCTCGAAACCATCAAAATCGCGAGAAGTAGCATTTCTCCAGCAAAAACGCTTCGTCCTCGACTTACCTCTATTGACTTCATTGAAACACGAATCCAGGGATAATTCGAACCAGAAACTTCGTTGATAGCGTCCTCGAAAGGAAGAATCGGAAGTCTAGAGTATCGCGGAAACGGTAGAACCGTATAGCGATCGGGAACGGCGATAAATCGGCATAGACTTAGGCGAGCTTTATGGAGCGTAACGAAGGCAAGGTTGAATTTCATTAGTGAATCGAGGGTGGAGGGTGGTGGACGGGGATGAATTCCTCGTCGGCGAAATTAACGATAAGGAATTCGGGGGTTGAACCGGCCGATCGGGCCCGCGCGGCACTTGTTAATTTCCCGCGTTACGCCGACGTCGCCGTCGACGGCGTACATGTATAATACGCCGGTTTACGACGTGTTTATTAGAGTTAACCGTGTTGCGGCGGCTGTATATGAGAATACCTGGCCGTTGCGCGTAAGCTGACAATTGCCGTGGCAGCAGGTGACAAGCAGTCATCGCGGTTCCGCCGTCGACGAAATCCGCGTTACACCTCGCCCGTCCTGTATATGAACGCGGCATCTACATATGACGAAATTTATCGCGTCATCCGTCACCGGCAGCCCATTGCCCGGTTGCTAATTTTGAATCCGATTCGCGAATTAACGTCCGCAATGTCCAGCCCCGCTTTTCAGCCCAGGCAGACTCTCGCTCCACGTTCGATCGTTCTTCGCGCCAGATGAACCGGTTGTTCATCGATTCGAGATTCGTCGGTGGATCATGTGGTCGATGTAGTCGATGGTTTTCCAAGGGTGAGGGATGTTGGACTGGTTTTTTTTAGCAGGGTAGATAGTTCCGAACGGTTTCCATGGGGTGACGGTGTCTTATTGTTAGACGTTGCAAGGGGTTCTTTGTTAGAGGGAGATTCTACGGAGTGATTTTTGTGGTAATTGGGGTTTTATTGTGGTTTCAGACGTTGCAATGGGTGTCTTATTGAGGGTGGTGGGTTAGAATGATTTTTGGGATGATTGGGGTTTTAAATTTTGCAGTGGATCTCTTATTATGATTGGTGGTTTAGAATAATTTTTTTAATAATCGGGGTTTTATTGGTATTTTAAACGTTGCAGTCGGTCTTCTATTAAGGGTATGATTTTTCTGGTAATTGGGGTTTCATTGGTGTTTTAGACGTTGCAGTGGGTGTCTTATTAAGGGCGGTTGTTTAGAATGATTTTTGGAATGATTGAGATTTTAAATTTTGCAGTCGATCTCTTATTAAGATTGGTGGTTTAGAATAATTTTTTTAATAATCGGGGTTTTATTGGTATTTTAAACGTTGCAGTCGGTCTTCTATTAAGGGTATGATTTTTCTGGTAATTGGGGTTTCATTGGTGTTTTAGACGTTGCAGTGGGTGTCTTATTAAGGGCGGTTGTTTAGAATGATTTTTGGAATGATTGAGATTTTAAATTTTGCAGTCGATCTCTTATTAAGATTGGTGGTTTAGAATAATTTTTTTAATAATCGGGGTTTTATTGGTATTTTAAACGTTGCAGTCGGTCTTCTATTAAGGGTATGATTTTTCTGGTAATTGGGGTTTCATTGGTGTTTTAGACGTTGCAGTGGGTGTCTTATTAAGGGCGGTTGTTTAGAATGATTTTTGGAATGATTGAGATTTTAAATTTTGCAGTCGATCTCTTATTAAGATTGGTGGTTTAGAATAATTTTTTTAATAATCGGGGTTTTATTGGTATTTTAGACGTGGCATTCGGTCTTCTATTAAGGGTGGTAGAATGATTTTTCTGGTAATTGGGGTTTTATTGTGGTTTTAGACGTTGCAGTGGGTGTCTTATCGAGGGTGGTGGGTTAGAATGATTTTTGGGATGATTGGGGTTTTAAATTTTGCAGTGGAACTCTTATTATGATTGGTGGTTCAGAATAATTTTTTTAATAATTGGGGTTTTANTAAGACCAAAGACCATTCAATATAGAATTTTTTATTAAAAATTTTTAATTATATAAGCTATGATACGTTTACTTTTTCCTATGAATTCTTTTGGAATCTTTCTTGCGTGTCAATCGGAATTTTATTTTCCTTCTACCTGCTCAAACGTGTTTCGTGTTATACCGTAATCGTTTTGCGAAGTTAGAAGCTAACCCTTTGCATTCTAGGGTCTCCCAAAACTATAAAGATTAATCTTCGATATTAAGTTTAAAACAGTGTAACATAAACTGGTAATTTAGATACGATCTATCCCTACGTTATGCTAGAAAATTTCACCGAGTTGATAATAGAAAAATTTCGGCTCGGTGTTTTTCTGTAACGGAAGAACCTTCGCGTGCAGAGGGTTAATCAAGGGGTATTGGTTTTGGCTGGGTCGATGTTGGTTTCTCTCGAATATAAATATTGGCACAGGGTGGTTTTATGTGAAACAGGTGAATTATCAGTTTAGTATTAAGTAATCGCTGCGAAACGAATATTAAAAGCAGGATTAATTCGTTGCGGTTGGAACGCGAGGTGAAAAGAATCTTACAATTGAAATGTACATTAAACAATTCTCTCTGCAATTCCAGAATGTTAAACCTGATTACATCTACACCAATATTAATATTCCTATTGTTCGTACCGCTAGAAAATTATATTTCTAACAATAATAGAAAATACCTCCAAAAAGTATGAGTTATATGTTATTTTAACTNTATATTAAAATATATTACAATTATTTCTAACAATAACTGTGAAAACAAAAAACTTGTAATTCCAAGCCTCGAAGAATCTCACATTCGTCGAAAACAATAAATTATCTTTGATTTTGGTCACTAGTGACGAAGCACAAATGCATACAAGTAACATTTCTCAAAAGAAATTTGGACCAACACGAAAGAATCTGTTTCACGGTGATCCCGCGAATCTCGTTATTTGCTTCTCGAAGAAAAATTCGAAGTTTACGATTACCACAAGTCGGTAGGGGTCACGAAATTGTTTGCACGTTGTAACAAGCCGAGGGTAGTTTTTTCTAAAAGGGCGGCCGCTCGTATTCCACGGTCGTTTTCGCAAAGTTCAGAGGCGAAGCCTCCGAGGGCACGAAAACAGAAAAATCAACCATGGTCGCACGAGCATCGAGGCGCGACGAATCCTCGAGATCGTTTCAGACCTGGTGTCTCGAAATTTGCGGCACGACGGAACCATAACTGTCGACCACCAGAGATAAAGACGCGTTAAAACGACGATTTCCACGTGCCGCGAAAAGACGAGCAATGGGGTTTCCGGCGTTCGTTGCCTGGATGAAAATCGCCGATGAAAGACCCACTGACGAGCAAAAATTGGACAGAAATTGGTAAAAAGGAAAACATCGGGTCATTGACCCCTTCGACTACAATGTCGTATATATTCGTCACGAAATCGTGACAATTTTTCGTTCGACGAGTATACTCGTCTGGGAGATACGCTAATTTGATTCTTCTATTTAACCAGTTAAGTACCACGACCTCTTTATAAAGAACCCCTCAGTGTGTGTCACGATAATCAGGCGATGACGGATATAGTCGTCAAACACAGAGTAAATGACGCTGTTGAAATATTGTTTTTCTCATTTCGTGTTGACCTCTAAACATTTTAAATTTTACGAATATAATTTAGTTTTCGCCAAAATTACAATTTAAATATCAAATTGTAACAAAATTTTACGCATGACGGATATAGTCGTCATGATATAAAATTTTGCTATGTCTCCATGACGGATATAGTCGTTAAACATACTTAACTGGTTAAAGCACGGGTGAAATTAAAATATATTCGTAGTTTCATTGTATTTTAGAATAATAATACTTGATCGTTTAATGTAAGTGTATTTTTAATTGCGAGTACTGTATTGTCTACAAGTTTATAGAATTTTAAATTGAATCAATGATGCTAACGAACCTATAGGCAAGAAGAATGTAAATTTTACTTGGAAATCTAATTAAGAATATTTCTTAATTTAGTATAGTTCTTTAGTTATTTTAATTTTCATCAAAATTATAGGAAATATTTAAAATCAACGCTGCAATTTCTTGCGTGTTGCCGTAGGAAGTAAATTCGGTAATAAATCAGCCAACATTTAATAACGCATGCAATATTATATAACGGTGTGTACAAGAACTCAAGAAGTAAAAAATTTGCTGATTTGCCGAGTACTAAATGCAAAAATGCACGATCGAGAATATTTTGCAATTTTATAATTATGACAATAAAAGTTTCCTCGTATAACTCGAGATAGGAATATGTTATTAGAAGCAATAAATAAAAATTATTTAATTATTAAAATACACATCACCTAGGAAAGTATCGAAGAGTACCAAGCTGATTACGGGTGATATTTAACGTTAAATATCATTCGACAAAGGCACAGGGGAAGATGGGTGGATGGGGGGGGGGTTGTTGTGGTCTTACCTTTGCGAAATTTTCCCAACGAAAATTCCCGGTATCTATGGAAAGGAATATAAACGATTTTATTTGCAATTTAATTCTAGTTCTAAATTCGAGTATTAATGTGCAACATCTTGTACATACTGTGATAAATATTCGTCGCCTTTCTTCAAACTGAATGATCATATGATCATTCAAGAATGTGAGCATACTCCCGACGTTATTCGTTGAGCTATAAAAATAGGACTCGCGAGGAAGAGTAACATTCGGAATTACACATGGCTCTCTCGCAATGGTGTGAAAAGAACTCGAAATCATTTATTTCTACCGGTGGGAGATTCGTTTTCATTAAATGGGAGGTGTGATTCTAGAGAATGTAACAGTCGGGGGTTGAGGTTTTTACAGGCTTTTTCGGAACGCGGTTCTTTCAGAAATTAGTGAGAACTAATGAGTCGCTACGTACGAAGAATCTCCTAGTTATTCAGTGAAAGATGATTCGCGTATAGAAAGATGAAAAGGATGGAATTGCGACGGAACGAGCCTGAATTGACAGCAGAATTCTACAGCGTGCGAGGGCAAAACAGTCAAATATTTTAAGAATAACAAAAATTGCGAAACATAAAATTGAAAAATTTGTCAAATAATGAAATGTACAAATTACTTAAGAAAAACTAGGGGCGCGCAACCGGTTTGACAACACCCGAAACTGTCAGCACTGTCTTTCGAATAACCGCAATCAGATTCGAATAAAACACATGATTTCTGGCGCAGTACTCTTTTCTCTACACAGTGGTATAAAAAAGTATTACTTATATCTCGAAATGTAGAAAATAATTGCTAGAATCTATGAGCGTGCACTATGTTCGACAACACTCAACTCTGGCAAACATTGTTTTTTGAAAACGCGACACTTTCTTCTGGACACTGTGATGCCAAAATGTACTATTCAATATTCGAAATCTATGAAATAAATGCGAAGGTCATTCACGACGCTGCAAGTTTCACTGCATTCAAATCTATCACTCTGTATATTTCAATATTTTTACCCACTATTCCCTTTTTTTAACTTCAAAAAGTTGTTTTAAATGAATAATACACGAAAAACCATTGTTACGAGGAAGTAAATGGTTTTCCTGTATCAAAGCATAATTGTACACGTGTAAATTACTGTATATAACGTTATTCTGAATGATACGAAGTATATATTTATCGATAAACTATTTAATAATTACTGTAAATGTGTCGTGAGCGTTTGCAAAATCGGTTGAACTTGGGACGTTCCGGTTGACCACGCTGAGGGTACCCTCGATTCCAGGTAAACATTCGCATCAAGGCCACGCCAACTTTTATTTTATATTACATTAACAATTTTCTCTTATACCTTTACTCAAATTTTTGCATAGTTTAGGACGGTTGATGGGTTTGCGTTATACGGGCTCCTTCTGGTCAATATCATTTTTACCCGCTATTCCCTTTTTTTAACTTTAAAAAGTTGTTTTAAACGATTAGTACACGAAAAACCATTGTTACGAGGAAGTAAATGGCTTTCCTGTATCGGAGTATAATTGTACTTATGCAAATTACTGTATATATTGCTATTCTAAATGATAGGAAGCATATATTTATCGATAAACTATTTAATAATTACTGTAAATGGGTCGTGAGCGTTTGCAAAATCGGTTGAACTTGGGACGTTCCGGTTGACCACGCTGAGGGTACCCTCGATTCCAGGTAAACATTCGCATCAAGGCCACGCCAACTTTTATTTTATATTACATTAACAATTTTCTCTTATACCTTTACTCAAATTTTTGCATAGTTTAGGACGGTTGATGGGTTTGCGTTATACGGGCTCCTTCTGGTCAATATCATTTTTACCCGCTATTCCCTTTTTTTAACTTTAAAAAGTTGTTTTAAACGATTAGTACACGAAAAACCATTGTTACGAGGAAGTAAATGGCTTTCCTGTATCGGAGTATAATTGTACTTATG